>JAQFZN010000489.1:0-28972 GCA_034687075.1 Geophilus carpophagus
TTTCTTCCCATGTTTGAGCATTGGTACTTCTGCTGACCTTGGGTACCTTTAGTGAACTCACGATGGAGCTGCAATGGCTCTCTTTACCATTTCTCTAGTAAAGAGTGATCCCAGCTACCATAAAGTGTGTTGGATTTGAGTGTAACTATAATTATAGAGCAAACCAAATAGCTACTGTATGTACAAGTAACAAGTTATTCAAGAGTAAAGTAAGCATTGAATTTCAATAAATTGTGCAGAAACTCGGAAAATTAATAACTGCTTCTTGAATCAAAACCTGAATTTGGTTTATTTTTGTGTTTTATGTTTATTTACTTTGGACATAACGAGAAATACGTGTGAAAATATTTTCGCTATTTCAAGTAGAGCCTCAGTTGAAACTAGTTGTCAAATACTGACACCAGAGTGAAATAGTGGTCAAACAATAAAAAAAAACCTCAAATTTTTACTAAAACGATTTAATTTTATTGTTTATTAACTGTAATTTCCAGTTCATCATGAAATATGCATATACTGTAAAACATAAACTACGAGCGAGTTTAATTATTTAATAATTCAATGACATAAAATCTATCAGATTTCTAAAAATTAACAATTTCAACTTTTAATATAAAAAATATAAATTTATTCAATAAGTATTTCATTCATTGCTTCCATAAGATTGCTTAAACCAAACAAAAAATTATCATCCTGTACATCAGATTTGATAAAGTGAACAAAGTCGACTAGATGAATTCGTGGAACTGCACTAGTTCCACGAATTACACCGTTGTTGGATGAGTAAACAAATAAAAGGGACGATGCAAAGAAATTAAAAACACGCTGAATGCAAAACCATTCATGAATCAATCGCATTTCATCTAAAAATCCCTTAGCTAATTTTAATCTATTCGATTTATCTTCGCCTAAAAATGTCCTGAGAGCTGTAAAAATATTAAAACATCAAATTAACATTTTTTAAAAACAACTTTTCTAATAAACAATACCTAATTTCACTGTCACTTCGTCCAATGATTTGCCAAAGTTTTTATCATACTCATCGCGTGTATTAGTAGATGGATTATAAACCTAAAATAATTACAAAACAATTTAATTTATTACTTTAAAACAAAATATTATTATTTTTATTTTTACTTTCATTCCCGGTATACAAAATCCCAGAGTATCTTTTGTCTTTTGGTATTTTAATGTCTCTCGCTCTTTTTTGCCGCTACTTGCGTCGGGTTCACTAGTAATACGCCCGATTTTCACATCCATTACACTCGCATTTTCAAATCCATACGTCAAATTATCCAACTTCAAATATCCTGTATAAAAACACTGTTCATATTTATGAATTTTAAACACTAATAAAACTAAATTAATTATTTAAAAATTACTAAAGCATGTTGGTGTGCAGTCTGACCTAGATTCGATAGTGCGAACCCCATAAAATCTAGGTACAAATTGACGTAATGTTATGATAATTGGGTTTACACATTCTTCATCGAAAACGCATTTATAAAATTCCAACTCTTTTTCGCCATTAACAGGTTTGAGTACATATTTTCCATCGTCTTCTTCCAGTATACCTAAATATAAATGTCATTTAATATTAATTAAAGTAAAATAAGTATTCTATTAATTAACATACCCAAATTTCTTCCATCCTGAGATTGATGACCCGCTACCTGCAATCTCAGAGGGCGAACGTTAACAACAGGCGTGTTGTTTTCAAAATTGTTATTCATAAGGCCTGTGTTTCCTCTAGTTTCTTTCACTTTACATTTCCACCACTGCAATCTTGTCAAAGGTCCAGAAATATATCAGAGATTACTCGTCATATGATTACACAACACGTCCGCAGACATGATTAAGCTACTAACAAACGAGCACACCATGTTTTTACTGAGAATTAATTCAGGCTTCCACCACTACGTTGTTGAAGGCGCTGATAATATTGAAGATGCTATGCTTAGGAGCATAGCATTTTTTATTTTTTTATTTTTCTGTATTATTTTATTTTTAAATATAGTTAGTATACATTTACATTTACAACTTCATTTTAAACATTATCTCCTTGAATTTCAATGATTACTATTTAGAAAATCTAAAATACAGATTGATGTTGTTGTTGACTTCTTAAATTTCTGTAAAAATAAACATTTTATTTAAATAATAAAAATTAATTAATGGAATTAAAAAAATAAAATAAAATCCATTTACCTGCATGAAATATGTTATTCTACCCCCACATACGTGACGTCAACGAGCAGCAAGTGGTGACGTATGTTAGGGGGAATAAAATAGTCGCAAACAATGAAGCATTGATGCATACAGACCGCGAGACCACGTGTATCCACGCTTTCCCACACTCGCTGAATGGGTCGTGTGATAGTCACGCGTACAAGTCACGTAGGAAAGCTACAATATACACGCTTACTTTTATTGTCAGCATGATTCAGGCTACAAATGTTGTGTTAATGAAAAATAGTGACAATAATTAATTTGTAGAATTAAATTAACTTTTGATTGATTTTTACTTGTAATGAAAAATATCATTTCTGTTAGTTATTGCATCATTTTACTTAGATCCTATTCTAATCACTTAACTAATCGGAGAAAATGAGATCACTTATCATTCAATTGTTTATCATGATGTTTTTTATGAAAAAGATACGGTCAATTGTATCATGATTAGTGTGTGTTTTTAATTAATTTACTGGAAAAAGTCATGATAGGAATAACAGTGAAGTAATTAATTGAAACTTCAACCGGGGGAGAAATTATCTTACAATTGATTAGATTCTGCATATAAAAATAATCTCCGTGTTGTTAATTAAAAAAAACTGTATATCTTGTTTGTGAATTTATGTTGATAAATTTTGTTTTATTTTGAGTAAGATTCAATGAGCATTTTTAATTAACCAATTCAAGCTACCTGCTTTAAAATGCACAGGTTTGTTTAAAGTTATAATTCTTGTTTAATAACAAAAAAAAAGAGAAAAAAACAGGAATAAAGTTATAATAAATAAGTTTTCAATTAGCATAAAAATGAAATTTTAAATGAAAAAAAAGTAAAACTTAAAAGAAATTGAATTTATTATACATCATTTATCTATCAAGTGCAAGAGGTCTCTCACAAAATAGGCCTAGGTCTATTCACACGGTGCATCCTCCCTTCTCCAACTATAGAGTACCGGGTTCCCACGACCTGCTATACGCATTACCTATCATGAAAAAAGAATCACCTGTTTTCAGTTGATATCTGATAAAATGAAAATTCATTAAACAGCCAAATGTAACAAAAAATATTTGAAAATTGAATAATTTAATTAAGATAATATAATTATTTAAAAAAATGTTTGAACATTTATTTTTATTAAAAAAAAAATAAAAAAAAATTAATCGCAATTAATTTACTGTCGGTGTTACATAAAGCAATTTATTTTTAAATAAGAAATTAAAATATTATTCATAATTAAAACATTATCCAAATCAACCAACTTTCTCACGATCTCTACATGTTAATGGTAAAATCAAACAACCATCTCATGTGTTCCTCTGAGAACCCCTCAATGGACGCTGCCTATATGTTGTCATGGCAACTATAATTCTCTCTAGTGGTGGGAGGGTTGGCCATAATTGGTCGAGCGGAGGGTCGGCGTGCGTTCACACGCCTGCCCACCGTGGGAACGGCGTTCGTCCGGATTTAGAGGGCGAGCGCTGAGCGCCGTTCACCATTCACTGAGCGACTGGCTGTCCACACGCACGAGCACGAGACCAAGCACGCGACCATGAAGCGAAATCTTAGTGATAGCGAAGTGGATGATGTGTTTGACGACAATTCCAAAGGGTGAGCAAAGAGCATCTGACCGCTAGCTTAATATGCACGTGTGTAGTGAGGATTCTTCAGGAATTTACACTTAATATCACCACGTGTTGATCTCTGCATATTACGCTTTTCGTTGCGTCGGACTAAGTTTGTTTCTCTCTTATTTTTCTCTCCAGACCATCAAGTCAAAGTTCGGATAGTTGTCAAATGCAGAATAGAAAGAAAAGACGTGGGGTACGTACTGAAATTTTATTTCTATTAATAACTGAAATAGTTGTTATATTTTTTGCTTCTTATCGTGTTTTAGTTGATTGAAAAACGAAGGAGGGATCGAATTAATAGCAGTTTAACAGAATTACGTCGTTTAGTACCTGCTGCTTTTGAAAAACAGGTAGAGTTTAAAATTTATTTATTTATTGCAACACAATTCACAACTTTCTATTTTTTTCTCTTATTTTTTTTTGCATGATATTTTATTTTTGTTTTGCACTTTTATTTATTTATTTATTTTATTAATTATTAATCGTAGCACACCAATGCTGACTATCCTCTTGACGTTCGAAGTCTTCTTTCTCCACAGGGTTCAGCGAAACTAGAAAAAGCTGAAATACTGCAAATGACAGTAGATCATCTGAAAATGTTACACACTAAAGGTAAATTAAAAGTTTCTTAGCTTTAACTTTAGCATTAGCATGACGTCGCGTAATTAAGGCATCATATGTTTGGATACAAAAAAGTTACAAACTGTAATCTCGATGGTGTATTTTAAAAGCATTAAAACGTATAGCTGCAGTAATCGCTAGCTATAATCACACGCTCAAGTACCTGCCACTTCAAGGATGGGCATGAAACAGGAAACAACACAATTCCCATGGTTACCAACTTAAAAAAACATTAAAAAAGAATTGGATTTCTATACTCATCATTTCTGTAACATGCATAGCCCAATTAATGACCGCATTCTTTAAGATAGCAAAAGATTTGGTTAATGTTAATACAAGTTCAGTAAAAATTCAGAAAAACAAAGTTTTACGGCCAAAACGAGCGTAAATTTAGAATGTAAAAATGTTCCGATAAGATTTATGCATCGAAGTATCCTGTTTCTGTAATTATATCGACATTATAAAATGTAAACTATTAATTTAACTACCCGAAATCAGAACATAAATAGATAATAAAATGGCTTCAATGTTTATATTACCGTAATTATCTCTCCTATCCTATTCTTTAGCTAGGATTAAAATAAGCAATAGTTGCATTGGCGAAGTTACTCTTCTTTGTATAACCGAAGAGAGTGCACTATTTCCACATAATTAATGCTTGCTCTTGAGTTATGACCAGTGAAGCAAAACCAGGAAGTGTTTTCTTTATCATGTTGACTTTTCATTTCAAGGAAATTTCATAAATCATCTTCTGGGTCTAATTTTTTTCTTAGTGACAGGGAATAAATTTTAATATTTTAATATAATATTCAATTTAATTTCAATATTTTAATCAATTTTTTCCCTTTTTTTTCAATAGGTTTAGATCCTTTAACCTGTGATCCTCATAAATTCGCAATGGATTATCACGGTCTTGGATTTCAAGAGTGTGCTGCTGAAGTTTCCCGATATCTAATTAGTATTGAAGGCATGGATGTTCAAGATCCCTTACGTCTACGTCTAATGTCCCACCTACAGTGTTTTTCTGCGCAGAGGGATTTAGCTAATAAGCAACCGCATTCGAGTTGGGTGCCTTTTAATCCATCATCGCAATATTCAAATCCATTTCCCCATATAAATGATCAACAATCAGTGCCATTACCTTCATCGATTATTTGCTCAGATCTGCGAGGACAACACACAATGCCGAATGATGACGCTATGGGAATGGGTGGGAACCAAATGCGCATGTCAACATCAGGAGCTACAACTGTTGGAATGAGTGGCGTCGGACCTCAAATGTCAGGGTCTCAGTATCCTGTCAGTCTGAATATCAGTACGCATTGTTTTTCCACGGCTTCGCAGACGAATTATAGTCCAACTATAACAACAACACAACCAGGACCTTCTGTTAAACCGTACAGACCGTGGGGTGCTGAACTTGCTTACTGACAAGAGTCTCACCGTTAATTAGTTGGGTTGGTTGTGAAATCTCAACCACCTACTCTAATTAATGGTGGAGGAGAATTTATTTTTCTTATGTAAATTATTTTTTACTTGTGAGAGTGAAGTTTTATCGGTAGTTGGGTATGCAAAAGTGCAATAATTCAATAACTAGTCAACTGTTTTGCACTCCGATTTGCGAAATTTATTTTCAAAAATTTAATTTATTTTTAAAAAAGTTGTGAATAATTTTTTTATTTAAAAACTCGACGGTTGAATAAATTTGTGTAAATTATGATTAATGTTATACTGGAAATTGTAAAATTAGAGATTATATTTTGGATATATAGCTATACAACCAAATTTCAATGTGAGATGTGTAAAATATTACATTAAAAAGATCAGGAATGAATAAAAAATTTAAGAAGCAAGAGAAAGAATAAATGAATGAAGCTTTCATTCTGTAAAAACTATGGTTTATTATAATTTATTTGTAAAAGTGTATAAAATAAATTTTAAAATGATATCATTGAAATTATTTCTATGCTATTTCAGTTTCTTTATACAAAATGCAGATTTTTGAAAGAAAACATACATAATAAAGAAAATCTAATATTAAAGTAAAGATCAGTTAAAGTTAAGCAACAGAAGTCAAAAGGCAACTGGATGGAACGCTGAGAAGCTACAAAAGACGCGGAAGATCCACCAAACGAGTTTGAATAAGTGACACCTAGCGGCAGAATCGAAAATAATTTTTTTTCGCGAAAAGCGTTATTGCTTTGTTGTTAAACTTCTTAACTTCGGTATTTGTTGCAGTTGATTATTTAAGTTAATTAGTTTATTCAATTCCACATTAACTCCTTGCATACATTATCACGCAGGTAAGTTCACGTAAAAAGAGGATAATACATGAATTGATGCATCTTTATTTAGGTGCCATATCAGTGGCAAGAGACAACGTGAGCTGTGGTCTTCCGTCTTTGCACTTAACTAGCAAAACGCCAGAAGGACTACTGTAACTATGGCAGAAATGAAGCAAGAAATTATGGATGTGGACTTGAATGCGCCATCAAGTTCAACAGATACAAATAATCGAGGGTTCACGGATACCTTCAAAAACATTTTAAGTTCAGTTTTAAAAACAGATCTTGGCCAAGTTTTGAAAAGTCGAGGCGACAAAGTTGTTGCTAAGCCAATGGAAGGTTTGCAAACTGAATTGCCCGAATTTACATTTCGAACAAAAATTATAAAAATTGAAGAAAGTCAAAACGAAGGGAAAGTGAGAAAAGGAAACACGGCTAGGAAAACAGTTCGAGAACCGTCGAATGATTTACTCTTACCCGGTAAAGCAACAGTTAAAAGAAAAATGAAAAAATTTAAAGGGGGAACATATCAACTTGCAATTAAACCAAAACGGTCAACTAAAAAGAAAAAACTTGAAAAATCCGAAAAAGAATCAATTGATACTGAAAGCCGTAAAAGTAATGATGAAGAAAGCTCCGATGAAAGTGAGTATGCCAGCTCTGATGTTGACAAACTGTTGACTTCCATGAGTGTCAGTAAGTTTTGTACGGAAAATAATGATAAATTAATTGGTAACTCTTAATTGTATCACAGGTTATGCAGATACGAGTAGCTCTGACGTCACAAAAGTGAATGCTTTTGATCGAAGTTCGAAAAAATCTTTATCAAATTCCTGGATGAATATTGAGTTACCTGCCAGAGATGTGGTTAATCCAGTTTGGTTAAAGCCAAGTAATAATAGTATGTGTTCGTGACTAGGAAATTTGAGTAGTTGCTAAAAGAAAATCTTTGTGTTTATTTTCAGACAACAGTGGCAAATGCACATGGTATGATTATTCTAATATTGTCGGCAATGATCAAGAAGTACCAACATCCACAGTAATTAATTCTGTCACGGCACCTAACAGCGATGTCAGTTTATTTTTCTAATTTTGTTTTATTTCATAAAAGTATGTAATTGTAATAATTATTTATTGTAGGAAATAATTTTATGTACGTGTCAAGAAAACATTTCTCTACCATTTGAATCATCAAACCCGCAAAAAGAAGCGTTTTGCCAAGCTGTTGACTGCATTGATGAACGAGTAATTTCTGAATTATAAATTAAAGTAAAGTAGTTTAATCAAAAATTATTTCTAATGTTAAATTTACAGTTAGTGGGATGTTGCGGCGTTGTCAACAGTACGTCGTCTGTTAATCGTTCCGGTCGGAAAATTCCGTTTTTACCAATGTGTCAGGCCCATGCAAAACGTTTGCGAGCTCATCAATGTTGTCCAGGATGTGGATTATTTTGCACACAAGTAACTATCATTGTTTTTAGTTATTCAACGTATTATTTTAATATTTATTTTTCAATTTAGGGATTATTTGTGCGATGTTGTAACGGAACAAACGGATCCAATGGATCTGTCCATTTATTTCATGAGCGTTGTTGTACTGTCTCTAAAGGCGAAGCGTTATGTCCGCATTGTGGGGGATCATCGAATTGGATTCACGTTCGTTTACGAATAAATTCCGCTCGTCCGTTATCGTTTTTTACAAAACAGCCATCAGGAAATAGGCAGTAAGTCTAGCGCTGTAAAGTAAATAAATAAATTAATAAGTAATGCGTAATTATTTTTTTATTTTAAATTTTAGACCTTCAGCTCGAATGACTATTAATCGTGGAAATGAAGTGGTGAAAGCAGAAGAAGAGACAATTGGTAATGTTCCAAGTACGAGTTACAAGATTGTAGAAACTGGAAAAGAAATTTCATCAGGTAAATTTATTTCTTATTTTAATTTTAATAAAATTTAAATATTAAAGAAAATTAATTAATTTAATTTAACAGCTGGTTTACCAATGGGTCCTGATCGAGCGGAATTAGAAGCATTACTTGTTAATTTATCTATTGAACGACCAATGAATTTACGTTATACAATCAAGAGTTTTTACAACGCAGCCAAAAGTGGTGATGTGGAAAAAACTTTACATATGTTAGCTATGAGTTATAATCCAAATCACAAATTCGAGGAACATGATAATGAAACTGCTCTTCATGCAGCATGTTCTACTGGGCAATTAATAACAGTACATGTTTTACAGCAAGTAAGATATTGTCAAAATAAAATTTAAATTTAAAATATTTAATGTAATTAAGAAATTATTTTTATTTACAAGGCTGGAGCAAATTTAGGTAGTATGGATAATAAATTACGAACTCCTTTGACGGCTGCAGTTGAAAATATGCAAAACATCATCGTTCGTTATTTAATTAGGGCTGGTGTTAATCTGGAAGCTCGGGTAATATATCGTATTTAGTTTTTAATCTCAATTTCTATAATTATATTGAATTATTTCAGGATGACGAAGGTATGACTAGTATGCACATTGCTGCTAAATTAGGTAATCTGGAAGCATGTCGTTGTTTTCTTGAAACTGGCAAAGTAAATATTAATTCAACTGATGATGGTGGATGGACTTGTCTTGTTTGGGCTTCGGAATTCCGACATAAAGATGTTGTACGGTTTTTGTTGGAAAATGGAGCTGATCTTAATGTCAGAGATAATGTAAATATTGGCGTAATTAAAAATTTTATTTTATTTTTTAATGATTTAAAAAAATATTTGTAGGAACAAAATATTGCGTTGCATTGGGCTGCATTTTCTGGTAGTTCGGAAATATGTGAACTGTTTTTGAATCGTGATTGCGATCTTAGTAGTGTTAATGTTCATGGAGATACACCACTGTAAATATATGATAATCAAAATTTTGTTAATCCATTAGTTAAATCAGATATTTTTTATAGACATATTGCAGCACGCCAAGATAACTATGACTGCATTATGTAAGTGAAATCAGTTGTTTTTAATTAAAGTATTAACTAACTTTTATTTTGTTTAAATAGGTTATTTCTTACTCGTAACGCTGACATAAGTGCACAAAATAAGGAGGGTGAAACTCCGATCAATGTATCAAATGTTTAAAAATTGAATTACGAAAGTATTCATTTAATGATGAAATAAATTTTTTATTTTTAGTGTTGTCCTGATCAGAATTCTCAATCTTGTATGGCACTTACTATGAGCAGACAACTTCAGCATTTCGCTAGATCGCGCATGGGTCGTTCTGAGCGAATATTGCATAGGTACATTCCTAAAAATATTCTTAAGAGGCATGTTGAATTGCATACTAAAATTAGTTTTGTTTTGCAGAGATATTACGCATGGGAAGGAGATAAGTCCAATTCAATGTGTTAATGGCGTGGATGATGAATCGTTTCCTGTTGATTATTTATACATCATTGCAAATTGCGAAACGACACCACTAACTATAGATCGTTGTATTACGTCATTACAAAGCTGTGTATGCGAAGACGATTGTTCGTCGAAAAGTTGTCCATGTTCATCTCTTAGCTTTCAATGTTGGTACACGAAAGAAGGAAGTTTATCTCCAGAATTCAACTTACTGGATCCTCCAATGATATTTGAATGTAATCGAGCTTGTCGTTGTTGGAAGAACTGTAACAATCGAATAGTTCAACATGGAATGATGTAAGGCAAATGATTTATTTTTCGATAGTCGTTTTTAATTTTTTTTTCGAATTTATCTATATACAGAAGTCGACTACAGCTTTTTAGAACACAAGGGAAAGGTTGGGGAGTGCGTGCTTTACGCGACATTCCACGAGGAACTTTCATTTGCGAGTAAGGAATATAAGGAATGAGAAATATAATTATTTTCTGACATAAATTAATTGCAATTATTTTATTTTTAAGGTATATTGGGGAGTTAATCTCAGATTCTGAAGCTGATCAACGTGATGACGATTCTTACTTATTTGATTTAGACAATAGAGTAAATAGATTAACATAATATTTGAAATGCAAAATCTATATGAAATTTTTAAATTTTTTAGGATGGAGAAACTTATTGTATTGATGCTCGGTATTATGGAAATATTAGCAGATTTATAAACCATTTATGTGAGCCGAATTTAATACCAGTGAAAGTATTTGTTGATCATCAAGATGTACGATTTCCACGCATTGCATTTTTTAGCAGTCGAGCAATTAAAGCTTATGAAGAATTAGGGTAGATAATACTGGACTTAGGGATATATTTTTAAATTAAATTTTTAATTTAATGTTGTTTTTAGGTTTGATTATGGAGAAAAATTTTGGATAATAAAGTACAAAACATTTACTTGCATGTGCCATTCAGACATGTGCAAGTATTCATCTCATCGTATTCAAGAACTTCTGGAGAAATATCAGCAACGACAACGAGAGGACGTTGATGTATAAGGTTTTTTATTTTAGTTTTATTTTTAGTTTTTTATTAAGAATATATTAGAAAACAAATATTTAAAGCTTATGAAAGAATTCTAATTTTATTTTCAATTTTCATAGGCATAACTGACTATTTGCTTTCGAATATTTCAACACGGAAGTTTTACAAATTAAAATTGTCGATTTCACTGAAGTCATTTTATCGTGTTATACAAGTAGCATTAAATTTTTTTAGATAAGTATGTCTTATCAGGGAGTTATGGTAATTTTATGCAATGAAAAATCATGTAACAAATATTTGTTTACACTGTGAGCTTAAATATTACAGAAAAAGTGAGATATACATTTGGTTTTATTTATACAGTTTACAATACTTTATAATAATTATGATGATATTAAAAAGTGAGCTAGTTTGTAATAATTCAATCCCTCAATTTATTAAATAAGAAAGATAAGATGAGATAAACCATAAAGTAATTTTACACTTTTCACAAAGGCACAGCCTTCAATTATATAAATTATATCATAGCTTGTGTTAGTCATATGATTAAGTCGTTTGGCAGATGAAATTACAATGAACTTGAGATCCTGATTTTTTTCTATGTGCGATATGATTAAGTTTGTTTACTACATGGAACTTTTAATTGATGTTACTGTGAATGGACGAGTGGAACCTGCACCGTACTGCAAATGAAAATAAACGATTTTATTTTATAAATTAATTTAATAAATTAAATTTTCAATTATTCACACATACCGCTGGAGGATATGTTCTTCTGATGTGCATCTTTGGAGTTGAAATTGCTGTTTTAGTAATTAACTAAATAGAATAAAAAGTTATTAACAATTTGAAATTTTCAAATTTAAATTAATTTATCACCGAGTTTTGCATGGCATATGTAGGATATGCCCTTGCTAGGCAATTTCCTGCATTCAAATCGCCACCCGTTAACTGAATTTCAACTGTAGGGCAAGGGTTATCATGTTTATTAGATACGCCTGGACAGTCCGTAAGACTCTCCGAGTCACGAGGATGTGGATTGACCATTTTAAGGAACAAAATTCTATAAAGTGGTCAAAAGTCATATTCATTAACATTCATTTCGTATAATTTTTTTAGTTGATACTATTATGATACCCTCTAGGCGAGTCCCAAAAGTATTTTCGCCCTGTTAAATCCTTATCAACTTCAGATAAGGAGCTTGCAGCTTCAATGAAGCCATTTGCTATGGTACTTTTGAGAATAAAACTTCCTCCTGGTGGTAAACAAATTCCCAGACGTTGCCCGAGACCACTGAAAATGAAATAAAAAATGACGAAGCGGTAATTTTCAAAGGGATGTAGCGTAATAAATTTTTATCTTTTTAGAGTGAATATTATTCAGATGCCCAAAGCAAAATTTCATGCTGCTGTGTAAAATATTTTAACTACGCTGTAAATTTATATTGACAAGGGTGTGAATAATTGGCTTAATAAAGTTTCATAACGGTTATTTATTTATTTATTTTTTTTTTTTTACTAATTTAATCAGTGTAAAAGTTATGAATCTAAGGTTTGTTTACATTTAGTTGGAGAGGTTATTGGCCGTGAACATTATTTCATTTTAAGGCTATCTTTAGAGCATAAAAAGGAACATAAAAATATTTATAGTTGTGCAAAAGTGGTTTTCGAAAAAAATTGTTTTCTTGTCCTAAATTTGTGAAATTCATTTATACTGAATTTATTATGCATACCCTTCTAGTCCTATTCCAACCATGCTAAATTTCCGTGGTATTGTGCCATTAAAGTGAACGATATATGTTAAAACAGGAGTTAATTGAAAAACTGTTTGCTCTATTCCTGCGTATGTTTCTAGACGTTCAGGATGATCATCTCTAGTTAAATAAACTTTATACGGTTCAGTTACTGTATGCCAGAAGAATCGGAGCTGAAAATTCACAAAATCAAAGTTCAGTTATTAAACAAACACAAAAAAGTACAGTATTTAAAAAAAAATAATTATACTTTGAAATATTTGTGAGGACAAACAGCTGAGTTCCACGTGCTGTGTATTGCACAGTACTTAGTAAGAACAAACGGATTTATACGAAGTACAGTACTATTTACTGTACCGGTTACACTTCCATCCAAATCACGGAAAGTATTTGTTCTTTTGTTACCTATTTCTCCATCTGTTTGATCAAATATATAATTACCACCCTCCTATAAAAATAAAAAAATAGAATAAATTTTTACTGCAATTTCATTGTGCAAAATATGAGATTAAAGGTTACTATTTTAAAAGGTGAAGAGGTATTGGTATACTAAAATGGAAAATAGAATAACTTCCTTATTCAGTTAACCCTTTTGGCCCAACTTTAAAAAATGGGTTAGCAAGTTAGACGTTGGAGAAATGAATTGACTGCTTGTATTATGCCCTTTCAGGGTGAAATTGGGTCGGGATAGTGAAGTTGTTATCTTCTCTTTTTGTTCGTTAGGAAGTAAGATTAAATGTAGACTTGTTGACATGTGCAACTATTTATTACTTAGAAGATTCATTACGATGTGATTTATTATTTACCGGATCAGAATAGCCGAAGCTGATAGAAGAAACACTGCTAACTGGAGATGAGAAAAAGTTGTTTCCTGGTAGAAAACTTAATGCTCCAGCATTGCGGATGGGGTTGGTGGTGAAACGGTCGAACCACACACGTCGTAAATGGACGGGACCCTCGTTGAATATAAAACCCGTCGTGGGAAGGTGACTGCAGAGTGTATTAAAATTTTAAAAATTAATTGGGAAATTAAATATTTGAATTTTATTTTTAGTTTGAGCTTAATTTAATTTTTTTTGTTTATAGAGTATAGTAATTTAAATTCTTATCAGTTTAAAGCTTGGATTGATTTCAGTTTCTCCAGTTGCTAGGTTACTGTAACCGAAAACTGGTGAATAGTGAATAGCACACTTATAGTTTTTGTATAATTTATAATTTTTATGTAATTTTACTATATAAACAATTTTTTATAGAATGTTAAATAAGATTATTATCATTTTGAGTTAGTTTGAATTAAATTTAGCGCTATAAATTTACATAAAACAAAAAAAAAATGGAGTTAAGTTGTCAGAACACCTGCTGATAACTAGTTCACAGTATAATTATTAAATCATCACATTAGATGCTCTAACTCTAACCCACCTTTAAGCCAATATAAATAACATTTTGAGCAAAAGTTGAAAAAATTTCAATATTTTGTTAAATGGTTTTTAACTTAATACTCACTAACAGCACAACCCAGGCAAAGGTAAAGCTCTTGACCATTCAAACATTGTTCCATTGAGCAAAAGAAATCTTGATGGTTCTCCCGTATTGTCCGATTCTCCAATAATAACTGAATCTACTAATTGTTGTACACCACGTCCACCACTGAAACAAATCATATCAAGATGGCATTTTTAGTTAATATTCAACATATATCTTGTAGAATTAGTTAAGGCAAGATGGTTCGTGATATCGATGAAAATGTGTGTGAAATGTGTACTCACAGTGCAAAGGTGAGTCCCTTGAGGCTATCAGCAAACCTGAATTGCATATAGATAGAAAACAATGTTTCAATTTAAAATATGATGAAGAGATTTGAGAAGTTGTAATACGTATTTATGTGAAACTTGTTCCCGCCCACTCGATCAAAATCAACCCTTTAAAGTGTGAAAAACTTACGAAGACTGTGAAACGATCACGTTATTGCCTCGAATCCATGCATTCTGCATCCGGTTCTTGTATCCTATAATAAAGGAAATTTATTATGATAATTATTCTAATTTTTAATGATAAATTAAAGGTCAAGGCAAATTTGTTGTGATCTTTGTACCTGTAAATCGCATAAATTCGATTGTATCTGGCTCTGAATTTGGATCTAAAGGATCCTTTCTTGCATTGTATCCATTGTTAAATGTATCCACACTGTGATCACGACCTAATTTACCTTCAAAGAAAAGTCCCATCTAAAATAGATAATGAATTATTAGATATTTATAAAGAAATTTTATCTGTTATTTACATTTAAATTTGAGTGTGCGACATTGTTGTAGAATTCTAATATTTTTGTATGTCTTGCTTCATCCGGCTTCATCCATCCTTTACCGTATGATAAAACAACAGGTTCTTCTGGGAAAAGGTACCAAATACCTGAATGCTGATACATGGAAAAAGGAAACAAACAAAACAAACAAAACAAACAAACGACAAAAAAAAACAAATACAAAACGTTTAGCACAAACAATCACAACATAGAGAAAACGTTATTGTATTATTTTGCTATTTTATAAATGTGATTGAATTCGAAGATCGATTGGTCACCTCTGACCCTGCAGCAACGTTGTTACGTAAAACAGTGAGGGGATTTGTGATCCAAAATGATGCAGGTCCACTATAAAATTATAATTGAAAAAGTTAATTAAAAGAATTAAAATTAAATTAATAATTTTTCTATTTACCTGTCAGATGGAATTAAAAATGCTTTTCGAGTGCCAATTGCTAAATTCCCATCAAAAACTGTTCTCTTTTCTCCTCCATCTTCTAAGAAATAACAATGACCTAAATGGTCATACGCAATGTTATTTTCAACCATTAATCCATGGGTCCCATGAACAGTGACACATCGTGCAAAAGTGTGATGAATCGAATTGGATCTAACATATGGTGGATCAACTCGATCATCAACTTCTTCAACAAGATGAAAATGAATTGGATAATTCCCTATAAAACTTTGTTGACCCATATGATAAACTTCAGCTCCCTGAATGTGCACATTTTCAAACCCTTTGACAATCTAATTGAAAATAATTTATATTTAAAAGAAAAAATTCAAAAATGCAAAAAATTATTTTATTAATACCTTAATGTGACCGCCAAATGTATCGAATGAAAAATGGTCACAATTCTGTGGTTCATAGCAGGCCTGCTGCATTTCACCATGAATTTTAATGCTGCGAGTTAGTAATGCCACTTCAGCTCTCATGTCTACATTATGACTAATTTCACCCCAGTGAGTATATTTAATTAAACCCTTAACTTTAACTTGATTTTGACTACAAGTAGTACAGGATATTACGGTAACTACTTCAGCTTGTTTCCAGTCGTAGTCAGTAGATGCAATGACTATTTCATCGCCTTTAACAATTAAATAAAAATTAAAATAAAGTTAAAAATATTTTTATTTTTGTTTACCTGGTCGCCATGATGTAGCATCGTCCAACAAATCCAAAATGTTTTCATCTAAAGGCATTGGAGGATTAGCAAACACTCTAAATTGAAGAACAGGTAGTTCGGTTGCTCCATTTTTTATTATACGACTAGTCACTGAGTAGGTTAATCCTGCAATTTGCCTGGTTAAAAATTGCACATTTGTCATTCGCGAATTGGCCATTTCCGTGCCATTTGCTGTCAGTTTTATTATAAATTAATACCATAGAGAAATAAACATCAGAAATAAATTGTTTACCTCTCATTGCGATGCAAACCCAAGCTTGGTTAGGGCGCACACGCCTTAATTTACTTCCTCCTGTGATTCTTCCGTACACAAATATTTCAAAGAGATCTGCAATTTTATCTCGCATCAATCCATCAGTATCCCATGTGTCTTTAATTGCAAACATAAGAACAGCAGAAGAGGGCACGCCTAAACGAACAATTGTTCATAAATTGAGCAAATGTTTTATTCAATTTTGTTAATATGTAAATATATAAATTACCTGCAATAAACATTCCAAATTGTTGCGGATTATCAACTCCTAATCCCGAGGCTGTTACCTGACCGGTTTTTGAATCAAAAGCGTAGATCCAAAGTCCGTTAGATGTTGATGTGTTGTTGCTGTAGATCTAATGGCAGTGAAATTTTAGATTTACAGCAGGATAATTTTATAACCAACTTACTGTTTGATCAAAAGCAACATTTTGTCGACTTATATCGGTTGATTTTTGTAATGTTTTTGTTAGTTTAGTCCATGATAACTTTTCTTCGCCGTGTATTTCTAATCTACCCCCTTCTGGTACTCCCAGAAATTTTAATCCCATATCCGGTACTGCTGGATGATCATCAATTTTACCTGTAAAAAAATAATTAATTACAATTGACATTAAAAAGAAAGATATTGCATTCGTTTATTGATTTTATTTAGTATCGGTAAAGGGTGTGCACAAAGACAGGTGCCCTATTTAACTGAGATGGACTTTGTGACCCAAATTGAAAGCGACAGCATTTCTTTTTGGAGTTATAGGTCTGTGTGAGCAAGGCTCTGTTCGAAAGACATGAAAGAAAAAAAAGATTTATTTGTGTTCTAATTCCTCCCATGAAAGGAATTAAAAATAATGGGAGTAAGGTGGGAAAAATACAAACACATTTGGATTTCCCCATTTACTTTTAGATTTTATGTATGAGAACTGGATTTTGAGTGAGGAAAATTACATTTTAAAGCGATATTACTTTGATTGTATTTAATTAAATAATAAAATCACAAGTTTTATTGATTAATTACAAAGTAGTTAAATAAAAATGAATTATCTTATATTTTATACAATTTAGAAATTGGAAACAAATTTTATTTATTTCGATAAAAAAATATTTTTTTCCTCCAAAAATGACTAATCATTTTTAAATTTTACCTGTGAGAAAAATCTCAGCTCGACCTTTGAACCTGCAGTCATTGGCACCGATGTCTAACCGCCCACGCACGTGCACGTAGTGAGCTGAAATAGACGCCAATGGTACATCGGGGCTGAAGACCAGACTTGCTCCTGGCTGAATTGTGACTGAGAATAACCGTGGTGTTTTCATGTCCAATAACACATCACGTGTAACCGTCACGGAAGCATTCACTTGAGGCACCTTTAATAATAAAATATACAAGAAACGATTGATGATTTATCTAGGGTAAATCGAAAGTTACATCTAAATTGAATTCCTATTTACTAAGTGTGGACGCATAAAGTATTTATCTACTGATAATCTCAATGACCTGGACACGCCTTCAGGAAGGTGTACGCAGAATTTTGTCGGTTGCCTGCGACCACCTGCCTCTTATGATTTATTACATGTGAACCAAATTGCTTGTTCTTACTGACATGCATTTGTACCTTTCACAACCGCCATCAATGAAATATATATAAAAAAAGGTTTATTATTTTGTATATGTGTGAGGATGTTATCATGCGAGGTCAGATTAATTCCATACAATGCATGAACGGTTAAATAGACAACAGTAACACTTCATTCATGTGTTCAAACATTTTTATATTTTAGGCAAAAAAATTTAGTTTAGAAATTTTAAGCTGATAATTTTTTTGTTATTACTATTCGTTACCGGAAGTAATTATTGATTTATGTCATAGTACTTAAAGGATTAATTTAATGCCCTTAGTTTTTGGGAAAAAATGAGAAAAAAATGAACAAAAGGTGAAAAATAAAATTGAACAAAATTAAAAATAATATTTTTTTAATTTTTAATTTTATAATTTTATAATTTTAATATTTAATTATTTGGGTGTAATTTTTCCAAGACGGAAGTTGGTTAAGTGGAGTAAAGAGAAGTGAAAGAAAGGGAGAAAGGGAATTTTCTCCCGAACTCGATGACTTTAAACAAGGTCGGCCATCGAACTTCAGCTAAGTCCCATTTGTGGACTTCCTCTTGGAGTGAATTCTCTAAGCTGATCCGTCTAAGGAGCCCTTGAGGGAAAAGCAGGTCTCAGTGTACACGGATCGCCTTTCAAAATTATTACACGTTGAGTTGATGTTCATCAAGAAGCGCATAATTGTCTCTTCCGCCTTATTATTGCCCAAGGTGTGGCCGAGTGGCCAACTCATTAATAAATATGGTAAACTGTTGAATACATGAATGAAATCAAGACCAACTAAGGGAGTAATTTAACGACTATTTGTTGTATAATTTTTATGCATAATCTCAATGTAAACAGATCAATGGGCAATTTCTTCTGACCCTAAAACAAGAAAATAATAATCCTGAATTAAATTACTGCTAAAACTAAAACCAAAAACCATAGGACCAATAATGTAATTGGTTGCAACCCTTTTGGAATTAAAGATAATTCACAAACAACCGGTCGACGTGTAAGTGATAGTT
This sequence comes from Geophilus carpophagus, assembly GCA_034687075.1. Taxonomy (NCBI): domain Eukaryota; kingdom Metazoa; phylum Arthropoda; class Chilopoda; order Geophilomorpha; family Geophilidae; genus Geophilus; species Geophilus carpophagus. The sequence continues at coordinate 19,310 of JAQFZN010000489.1, forward strand.
GCAGTCAGATAAACAATTGAAGAAAAATATAATTTGATTGCTACACGGAAAAAGTAGACTTAAACATAGGATATAACAGGTGTAATCATTGCGTGTGAGCAGCAGGTCTTAATAACAATAATAAAAAGGTCAAACGATTGTGAAAGCCTAAAACTAAGTTAGAGTAAAATTTCGAGAAGTTGAATTGTTCTGCTTTGATCATTTTCCACCCTCGACTGTTTTTTAAAATTTCAAAAATATTATATAAGCTAATAACCTTATAACTTGCCCCTTGAAAAAAAATAGTCATACTCAACTTCACTCATCATTCGTGCGAATAGAATGGTGAGAAAAAATGATTGACACGTGCCCGTTTTATACTTGCACTCTTATGTCTTTGACCTAATGCAACCAAAAATATACTTTTGCTCCGTAAAGAAAAATAGTTTGTATATATATTTTTAAGCAGAGGAAAAAATAAAAATAAGCAATTAAGTGATTAGTAATATAGTGAAATTTTTTTTACCGTGCCATTCCATGTTTTTGGATCACTCCATCTTTTCAAGTTTGGTTGAAGATGTGGACAAAGGGCATTTAAAGGAGTGGGAGTGAAGATGCTCGTGATCAGCAAGATAAGAAACATGTCTTTGGTCGGTGGGATCGAATGGGAGAAGAAGGGAAAGTGGCAACTGATTTGAGGTTCTACTGAATTAAGGGTAGGTCCACATTTTAGTGTCACGTGACTTAATAGAAGAGCAGCTTATTGGATGACATGCTTACCTATAAAGGTAGAATGCAATGCAGGCAGGCATGCCTGACTGACTGACAGAATTTAAATGTTTACTTGTATTGCTTTTCAAGGGCAATGTTGATTATTGTTGATGGAATTTTGTTTAATATTAATCGATTGATTAATATTTAATGCTGAGTAATAATTGTAATATTTATTACTCTGTGCAAAATATTGAAATATATGTAAAATCATAAATTAAAAAAATTAATTTAGTTTTTTACGTTTAGGCTGTGGGAATAGATTAACTCATTTGGTAATTACACTTGAATATTTCCCTTTATCCTTCATTTTTTTCTCTATTTATTAGCTTACTATTGAATACAACTCTCACGAATAATGGCTTTCTTGTTTTCTTGTGCTAATAATTATGTAACAGACTCAAAATTATTTTAAGAATTCGAATTAAATAAACAGAAAATATTTTGTTCAAAGAATTGCAAAATTTTTAGACTATGAATAAACATTGAATTATTAGAATGTGTAAATACAATACTTTACTCATTCATTCAATTTAATTAAGCTCATGGATTTGAAGATTAGGTTCCATTTTTATTCACATTTGGTGCCTGAAGGCATCAACCTAATTCACAACAGACGATTGTAAATTTACTGTTGTAGTGGGGAACTTGGATTGCCACTAAGCTATTATCTATTCATCAAACTTCATTAGCAAATCCACTTCCTCTCGATCTGTCCTCTTTTATTCTCTTAGTGTAACGTTTTGTAACACACGAATGTATAATTTCCGGCCTAATCAGGGTTAAAATTTAATTAATTCTCTTTTTATAAGCACGCACCTATTTAAGAAAAGATTTAAAACTTATTTCTAATGCAACGACGCAGAACCTTTGTTTATTTCTTTAATTGGCTATTTGTGTTTGAATTGAATATTAATTTTTTTCCGGTTTATACACAGAATTTTAAGTTTAGCAGAGAAATAGAACAACTTAATATATAAATTACATTTGAAATAATTTTTTTAATATAAAAAAAATATATTTATAGCAATGTACAGTAATTATAAAAGCACAAGTTGTGCCACACCTTACTATTAAAAATTATTTTATTAAAAAAATGAAAATATTTACAAAAAATGTTGTTAAAATTTATTTATGCCCATATTTAAAATTTTATTATCCTATTTTAACTAAAAAAATATGTTAAGTAGGTGTTTGATATAGTATAATTCGGTGAAACCCTTTGATATCCAGAGAAGAGCTACTTGTATTGATTTCTGCACAATCTTCCGCATTTTACATTAGGGGAAAGGTGTGGTAGTTGTTTGCCTTAGGTTATGGGCCATTGACTTTCTTGATGTTCAGCTACAAACAGTACCAGGTTTATGTCGTTTCTTTGATACATGTACACAAAACTTTTGATTTCGATATATTTATTTATTATTGGGTGATTGGTTTTGAAAAAGAGCACACTCATCTTTTATAATTGAATTCTGTATTGGTTAAGGAAGGAGGAAAAAATTGTCCTTTTTTATTAACGAGAAAGTTGACCTTGATTTGGTTTATTTCTTATTACTGTCAGTATCATGTACTTATATAGTAATTGCACAATACACATGACTGAAGAAATTTTTTTTCTGATGATGTAATGGAATTGTGTTTATTCCAGTTTTCGTGAAAGTAAAGAAGGGTGTGGAAAAGGAAGAAAATGAGGATAACAAGTGAAGTAGAAGAGGTCAAAAGTCTGTTGTAATCAAAATTGTAATTATACTTATAAAAAAAGTTGGTTTTTAAATTAGAATTGACAGTTTATTACAGTTGCAGTTAATTGGTGAATTAAATTTATCTTTTAAATAGTCGAAGATAAAATTCTATTTTTAATATTTATGATACATTTGTATGAAAATCGAAAACACGTCGATCTATATATAATTCATTTTGATAGGATATGAATGAAAAGTTCGAAAGGGTTTCTATAAGTTGAGTCCAACTGTCAGACTTGATGCCCATTTAACCTAATTGAATTTAATTTGTCAAAGCCGTTACATGTCGATATGAAATTTTAAACGCACAATTTTGAACTCTGACTTAAGTAAACATATGGACGATAAGGGGACACCGACCTCGGCAAACTTTCCATCTCACTTTCGGTCAGTTGTCAATGGAGATGGTGCGTTTCTTACTTTGTCTCTTACTCACATTTCTCCCATTGGTTTCTACGCAAGGTAAATTCGAACCCAAAACACAGAAATTATTAAGTTTCTCAAACATTTTTCTAATCAGGCCCATGCCTTAAAAATGTGGTTGAAGTGAAACAAGAAGGGCGTCGTTGTTTACCATTTTGTTCCCCTAGAAAACCATGTCCAAACAAGACTTCAACAAGTTGTCAATGTGATGGAAGTTGCGGTTATGTTTGTATTCCTAACGGTATATTATATTGTTTTTAATTTATCAAGTCTGCTATTTCACAAGTTATTGTTTATTACTTAAGATTTAACATGCCCTGACCTTAATCATCCTACACACGGGTCTGTACACTTTCCGGAAGGTCGTGGTTTTCAATCTCTTGCGATTTATGACTGTGATGAAGATTATGAATTGCATGGTTTAGATGAGAGAATTTGTAGAGGAGATGGTGATTGGTCCGGAGAACAACCTCAATGCATTCATGAAGGTATATATTGTTTATAACTAGACTAGATTTTAAGTAAATGAGGATTATGTTTGTATATGTGCAGATACACACTGCAGTGAACCTAAATTTCAAGTTGCACATGCATATCCCGACGTATGGCCTGAAAGAAATGAGTTTTATATTCACGATCAAGTGCAGTATAAGTGTGAAAATGGATTCACGCCGAGTAGAGGCGACCAATCGACAACAACGTAAATTATTTGCCGTGTAAATTTATTAGTGGTTTACATAGTTTTATATATGTCTAAATTATTAGATGTGTTCAACCAAGTCCATCAGGAAGTCCAACTTGGACTCCAATAGCATTGACATGCAAACGTAAATTATTATTATATTTAAATTAAGGATAGTTAAAGTCTAATTTTTTTCTGCAGCTACGGAATGTCCTTATCCAGATAATATTGATAATGGATATTATGAAGGCTCGAGTTTTTCTTTTAACGCTCAAATATTTTATTATTGTAATCCTGGATTTACATTAGTTGGTTCTGCAACACGTATTTGTTTGGCTGATCAAGAATGGTCTGGATCTTTACCTTTATGTAAAGGTAAAGGTAACGAAGTTTTTTTTATAAATTTAATTAAGATTTAAAAATCTTGGTAAATTGATAACTAAAAAAAAATAAACAATTTTAGTTTTAACTTGCCCCAATCCAAATGATCTCTCAAACGGTTTTATTAAGTACAAATCGAGAGACTTTGGAGCAATTTCTTGGACTCACTGTGATCCTGGTTACATATTAAATGGTCCTGTACAACGAGAATGTTTAAGTGACGGTACATGGAGTGGTAAAGAACCAGTTTGTACAGGTAAGCAAGGTTTTTAAATATTATTTACCTACGTTACCTAGTAAAAATTCGTTTATTTACTAGAAATGAATTGTGGGCAACCAGATTCTCCAGTATATGGCAAGATTATAAATATAAATGGCACCACACTAAATAGTTTTGTCGAATATGAGTGTAATGAGCGCAGTATTATGTCTGGGCCATTTAAAGCGCACTGTATTATGGATGGTGGGTCATTAAGATGGTCATCATCACCTCCCACATGCTTAAGTATTTAAATAATTAATGGGATTAGTGTTGTGTGATTTAATTCTAATTTTACTCTGTAAGAACACTGTCAAGTGATTGAAATAGACAACGGATTACTGCAACACAAGCTGAATGAAGTAGGATTAAGTGAAAATAATCAAAAAGAAATGTTTAAAATTAGTTCGAGTTCTGTATTGATTTTAGATTTTTGAGGGTGGTTTTGTTGAAGATGGAGTTTCAGTTCAAGTTACATGTGATCCTGGATACGAAATTACTGCTACGTCAGAATACAGTCGATGTGAAGATGGCAGTTGGGTACCAGATTTAAATTCTTGTGCACCTGGTAAAATAAAATTATTGATTCTCAAGTGTAAAGTTAATAATAATGTAATATTATCAGCCAGGTGTTCGTATCATTTATTATCTTTTAATTGGCTACATCAAAGAAATTTGGAAATTGTTCAACCATTGGACACATTTACTGAGCATGGGCAAAGGATTCCACTTCAATGTAATTGGCTTTACCCGGAAATGTTGATGGTAGACACCATTGCTTGTAACTGGGGGGAATGGAACTACCCAGAAAATGATGGAGTTCGTTGCATTCCAAGTAATTGCTTGTCAAAGTCATTTTGAGTTTATAGTTTAATTAATTCGATAGTTCATATTTAGGGTCATGTTCCCTTGAAAGTATTTCACTCTCTCATGGGACTATTTATGTTAATGATGATGAAATTGATCCGGAAAAGGTATTTCTCTGCCATTTTGAAATATTTTCATCACAGTTAGTTATTTACTTAATTTCAAGCAGCAAAAATCGGTTGTACACAGCACGGTTTTACTTTTTGAATGCACCGAACCTGGTTATGAATTGTACGAAGAAGGAAATCCTGTGGATTATTCTTATGGCAGTCTGAAAACTTGTACTAATGGTACATTGCTTGGATTCAATGTTGAATGTAGACCAGGTAGGGAATGAATTTAAGTTAATTTATTACAAGTTTGTTATCATTGAGCCAAAATACCAGTATTTTTTTAGGGCGGTGTCCATGTAATGCACTTTCAGTTAGTGCCAAAGCAAAGAATATGGAGCTTAAAGGAGTTTGTGCAGAAAATGATTTGATTGAAAATAATGAGAAAATTCCATTGAGATGCAAATCTGGTTTTTCCTCTACACCAGTAAATAAACCCCTTTCAGCCAAATGTGATCATAATGCATGGGATGTTCCATCAGAGCAATGTGAATGTATGTTACATAAGTGATTATATGTTTTAAGAGAAAATTATTTGCTTTAATTATTTCTTAGCATTGCAAAGTAATCCACAATCGGTAATGATTGAAAACTCAACTTCTTCAACAATGTCTTCTAAGATTTTGGAATCTGATATTGAAGATATTGATATTACTATAATTGATACCACTACTAGTACTACTAGTACTACTATTACTACCACTGCTACTACTGCAACTGGTAGTGAAGAAGAAGAGTTTTATGTTGTCAAACCACCAACCAGAAATACTGATTGCAAATATTATGTTAGAAATGATAACGTTGTAGGATCTTATGAGGGAAGTCTTATTAGGCGTAAGTGAATAACAGGACTTAAAGTGTATTTAGGAAATAGTTTATATAAAAATTTAGGAAATTCAATATTTCGGACCGGCACTTCAATAGTTTATAGATGTTCTGATATATCATATTTTATGTTTTCCGGAAAAATTAAACATTTATGTCGCCAAGGTAAATGGTTAGGACAAGATCCTACATGCACTCGACTTCAAGAGAGAGAAAGTAAGCTAAGACTATGACTTAGTGACTACTAATCTTTATTCACCGCCTAATTATCTCTTATTTGCATTAGCCAATTCAGCACCAGTTATAATATACACTTTCATTTCTGGAAAAGGTTATGTTGAAGACAGTGGTTCTCTTTTAGTCTTAGAAGGTTCTACTTTGATACTAAGTTGTCTTTGGAGTAAAGAAAATGGCGAAGTCGTTTGGAAATTGAAAGGTCAAGATATTAAAGGACGTGATGTTACCAAAGGTGTAGGTTTTAACGAGTGGTCATATGTTAGAAACTTTATAAACAGGATGTAATTTTTATTTTAGAATGGGTTAATGATGACAGTTTTAATTTAAAAATATCTAATGTTACTCGTCGCCGTTCCGGCACATATACTTGTTCAACCCCATTTAAAATGACTCATGGTATCAACATTAAAGTAGTGAAGCATATTGAAGTTCCGGAAGAACCAGAGACCACGACATACATACTTTCTACTACCGTAAACACCACTCCTAGTGTTACTACTCATGCACCTGTATCTGAAACTACCCCTGCTTCAGGTAACAGGATTTGAGCTTGGAATGTTTTATATTAATTTCGGTTGTTTTTTTGTTTAGTTTTGGTGGAAAAACATTTATGTTATTATTCAGGAAATGCAAGCAGTTTAGTGGCTGCTTTTGTAGACGGAACTCGAATAATAAAAGCTCGCAATTTTAATCCTGGAAGCAAATTAGTGCTCCGATGTGATAATGTTTTTGATTTTAAATTAGAAGGTTCTCGAACTGTTCGATGTGCAAAAAATGAGTGGTCACCTCAACTGCCTACATGTGCTCGTTTACACGCTAACGATTGTAAGAAATTATTTAAATTATATTTGAGCTTTATTTTCTTAATGATATTTCCAAGTTTAGGGAACTCGGCGCCTCCATTATCAGTATTGATTTACCAGAATAAAACTTTTGCAAAATTAACGGAAAACGGTGAAGTAATTGTACCAAAGAATAATGTCATATACCTGTTGTGTAAGTTTGCTCTTGAAACACCAATAATGAATGTTAAAGGTGTAAATGTGCCAATTGTTAAAGGTTAGTTTGTATTTATTTCCAAAACTAGTCTTCTATTCTAACAAAACATTCTTAAAAAGATTTTTACAACACTGATGGCGACACAATATGGTATTTCCAAATGGGTCCATTTGATACAATGTTAAGTTTCACTTTCTCTTGTCAAGTACCAAGAAATGATATTGAATTAGTTCATTCACTTATCGTTAGAGTTGGAGGTGAGCAGTAGAAAACTGATTCCTACTTTATTTATAAGATATAAGATACATCTGATATTGCAGATACTTGTGCTTTAGACCGTAAATGGCGACCAGTAGCTGTTGCGAGGACTTTACGTCACACATATCTAGAAGGAGATGTAGTGCAATTGCAATGTAAAAATAAACGTTCTCTCGTACCGTCGTATTTAACCTGCTCGAAAGGTGGAGTTTGGATTAATGGTCCTCTTCTCAAATGTAATCAAGTTTAACTGAACTGCTTTTTAGTAGTTTTTAATTGTAACAAGCTTTTATAATGACGATGAATATTTGTGTGTTGTATTTTATAGTAAATTGATTTTTTTTTATATATTTTTTTTGCCCTTGGTTTTTATATGTTTACCAGGATTAAAAAATATTGTTTTACATTTTTGAATTTATTGCGTAATTTTGTTATGTACAAAACAGTAAAAATATTAATTTATACAATTGTGAAAGATTGATTACAATATAATTTTTTTAAAAAAAATCTACATTCATATATACCATATAAATATTAGTGACAATAGCCTTACTTGTACATTAGGCATAAAAAGTAGGTGAGTTTATGAAATTATTGCACTTATTTAGTTTATGATATGTATTATTATGGCGTGGATATGAGTTAAGTAATCTTTAAACTAACCTACTAAGAAGAAACTCGTTTTCGTTCCATTCTAATTCTTTTGGTAATTGACTAGTTTGATACACAAATTCACAAAATAAAATCAACGTCATTCTTGTTTTAGTCTTATAAGATGAATGATTTAATTAGTCACTGAACTCAAAAAGTTTAGTTTATAATAAACAGCTATACTTAAATGGTATAAAAGTGTACATTTACACTGAATACTCATTAAGAGAACCGACAACTACATTGTAAGATGGAGGTGCTGAGTTATCAGCAAAGTCAGAATGAAAACCACTGGATGAGTCTGATGTTGCTGAATCAGTACTTGATTTTTTGGCTAAATCCAGTCCGCCATTTCCCATGAATAAGTAGTCACTTTGTTCTGTTGGGGTCACTGGAGTTGAATTAACGCCGTTGGGAGTTCTTAATATCCATGGATCTTCCAGTTTTATCGAATCTGATTTCTTTGGTGAAGTAAGTGTAATTGGCACTGGTTTTAATTCAAACGCGTTGTCATCGAAATTGAATTTTCTGACATTGTTTCCATCTGAATTGTCATGATCAGACTTTGGTGCAAATAACCGCGGACTTCGCATATTTAAGTACTCGCTACCAGTACTGTTTAAACGCCCAACAGAGTCCACATTAACATAAACAGGATCATTCACATTTACATAACTTGGTGAATCCGAGTCGTCCATTGTAAGATAATCGTTGTTGTTTTTACCACATTCACTCATCAGCACATACGGGTTGTTTAAATCAATATAATACTAAAAAAAACAAGAAGCATTGTTAGATATGATCTATTTATATGTAAGTTAAATTACTTTTCGTATACTGCTTTCTAATTGATTTCCTAATCTTTCTACAAGATCTGTAAATGTTGGTCTATCTTTTGGATCGCCTTGCCAACACTCTTGCATCACTTCGTATCTGGAATAAAGTACAAGTGATTAAGTTTTAAATTTATCACAGAAAAGGTTTTTTGCTTACATATCAGGACTGGCAAATTCTGGATAATCCATTCTATAACCACTTTTTAATTTCTTGTAAAATTCTTCATCCAGTTCTAAACCTGGATAAGGAGTGCATCCCAATGAAAAGAATTCCCAAAGAACAATTCCAAATGACCATCTAGGAAAAAACAAAGATTGGTAGTTAGTAACAGTTTTCTTACACCCTATTGTAGTTCTTATTGTCTTACACGTCACTACTTGTAGAGAAGACTTTGTCTCTGATGGATTCTAAAGCCATCCATTTAATTGGAAGAGGGCCCTAATAATTAAGAAAGTCTTAGTAACTTTAATTATGTCATTACTTTCTGCTTTTAGTTACATTTCCTTTTTTCTTGTAATTGGAATACTTGTACAAATCTTTAGCTAAACCAAAATCACATATTTTTACCACATTATTTTCAGCCAGAAGTATATTTCTTGCAGCTAAATCTCGATGTACAAACTGTAATTTGAGAAAAAGAAA
>JAQFZN010000490.1:0-28954 GCA_034687075.1 Geophilus carpophagus
AAATAACAGAAAATTTATATTACAGATTTTGGTATTTTGCTACCATACATTACATTTTGAAACAGGATTAAGTGGCGAACCTAGTGGACAATGGAAATCTTCAGCAAAAGCTAGCATATTGGACAGTGGACCATTAACTCTAAAATAAGAAAATGGAGTAGTTAGTAAGAGAAAGCAATTGGAATAAGTTATTTACCTAAATCTTCCTAAACTGTGAACACCAAACTCAATTTGCAAATGCGCTTGTTCTGGTCTCTGTTTAATGCACCATATCTAGAAAAAAAATTGAACAACTTAGAAATAAAAACTTAATTTTTTTAAGCTACAACTTACAGTGGCATAACTAATCCAAAACAACTGATTGATTGTATAATTCACACCAGGAAGTAGCTTTTCTTCTTCATGATGTTGAGCCCAGGTACGGTAAGCCTGGATAATAAAAACAATTTTTTTTATAAATTTTAAAAGTTGTTATTTGTTAATTACTTACATAATATGATTCTTTGAGCCCGCCATTATCAGCTATGTTTTCTCCTAATGTATTTTTACCATTGAGCTATTGAGATAATTTGAATATTTTAATTCAAATTATCAAAAATAAACCTAAAAATGTTATTTGTACTTTCTCTCCAGTCTCTGGTACAGTATAATTTCCATATTGATCAATCATGCATTGAGATCTATCTATAAATCTTTCGTTAGTGTCAGCTTCCCACCAATTAAGTAAGTGACCATCTTTATCAAACTGCCTCCCTGTTTTTGAGAAATATTTTTATGTTCTTTTAAAGTAACATATCAAATACATCTTTTTTCGTTTAAAATAAAACCTGTATTATCAAAACCATGAGTTAATTCGTGCCCAACAACAGTTCCAATAGCTGCAAAGTTCATATATTGAGGTCTATCAAAATCAAAGAAAACGTCCTGCAATATTCCTGCTGGAATACCTATTTAAAAAGTTATTTGTTTTAGAATTTGTTTAGCAAAATTGTATTTATATGATGTTACTTACTGATGCTATTATCTAAGCTGTTGTAAAATGCATTCACAACTGCCACATTGGATTTTTTTTCCCAGCTGGAAAATTCAATTTTTATCTGTAGCAACAAAAATAAAAAATATTCTAAGATTTAGGTACGTACTGGTTTCTTTTAACCGGTTCACGCAGCTTTTTCTTGTATTCTATGGTATCCAAACGTGAAATTGATCTCACGTTATCAAAAAACTCTAGTCGGCTGATGGTGTACTTAAGTATTATAGAAATATTTAAATTTTTTTAAATTTGTTTAATAACTCATTCTTTACATTTTCATACACTCCTAGCATTTCTTCGTCATCAAGTAATTCTTCTGGATACGCTACATGGGCTACAACTGCGTCTAACTGTAGGATAACAATTGTGGTTTTAAGTGATTGCACTTTACTTAAATTTATTTTTTGTTTTTATTTTCAATTAGATCTTACTTTATCTTTAGCTCTTTTGATTGTTTTAGGATCAGCCCATGAAACTTTGTTGATTATGTCTTTCATTTCAGCGCGGATCATGTCAACCATTTCTATTGCCTACGTAAAAATATTTGAAATTTATGATAAAAAATAAAATATTAATTAAAATAAAGTACCATAGTTTTAGCTTCTGGTTTGAAAAATTGATCAACATACATTGATCCAATTGCAGTTGAAAAATAAGATTTTGTTTGCGCCATACAACGTTTCCATCTTGTGGGTCTTTGCTGAATTCCAGACATTTTTTTAAATATTTCAAAGTGGAGCTCTCCATATTCTTCACTCACGAATGGTGTCAGAGATCGTACCATTCTTCCAATAGCATAGTTTGCTAATATCCTTTAATATTAAAAAAAATACTTTATTAGATAATGTTAATTGTTTATTTTTTTAGAAATTAGGTACAGTTTTTTACCGTATATCAGTGTTTGCATACAATTTGGTAAAATTTGAGGTAAAATTTTTGCCAAGAGTTACCACTATAGGCTCAGTTTCATCGATGTCATTTGGATATAATTTTTTAATGTATTCGCTCCAGTTCATCTAAAAAACAAAACCTGTTTTATGATTATTCTAGAATATATAAAATGAACCTACATCTGCATTCATTTTGTAAAGTCCTGCTATAGTAGTTTCATTATATATTTTACTAATATTTTTAGATTTTTGATTAGGATCTTTTAAAATCTGAAAAATCAAATAAAAAGCTTAACATTTATTAAAAGTAAATAAATGAGAACCATGACCATTAACCATGTAAATACTTGTAAAAGCTTTAATTCAAAATCTAAAACATCCTCCATTTCCTTTTCAGCCGCTAATCGATTCGCACCCCAGAAAACAGCCGTTTCAACCATAAATTGTAAATGGTCTAAAACATTTGAGTCGTTTTTGCCTTTTTTTAAGTACGAGTAAGGAAACCCAGTAGACGGTTCAACCAGCTAAATGTGTCATGGACACATATGCAAACAAATGTATTAATTTCAATAACTTAGTAATTATATAAAAAAAATACTCACTGCAAATATGTGTTTCGAATTGTTTTTAAAATCTCTGATGATTCCTAAACCAACAAAGAAGTTAGTTGAGAAGTCAACTTTAGAGAATCTGTACATGAGGGTTTTCCAGTTTAAATTAGTAGCGTCCCACTTATTTCCCATAAGTACAGGCCAACCGCCAACTTCCTTAATTATTTTATCTAAAGGGGCTAAACCTAATTCTGATATCCGAGCTAAAATGAAATGAAATAAAATATCATTTTAGCAACAGTAAATTAATTTTATCAATAAAGTTCAAGATCATACTTAGATTCATGCATGATGCATAAAAATCTTTAACCATTTTGTTAATTATAAATTCATCTTGTTTTTCTTCTGCCTCCATCAAATCTAATAAAAAAAAATTATTTTTACTTTTATAAAATACAAATTAAAACATAAAGTATTAATAATAATAATGATAATAACTTTTAATTTGATATGTCAAGTCTTCATGCAATCTCGAAAATTGGCTCATTGATGTTTTTTCGTCTGGAATATGTGTTTTTTGTAAAAATCCTCCACAAACAAACTCATAGAAATCTTCACATGGATTTATCTTTTGGTTCATACTTTCCAGGATTCTATTTGCTAAATATTAAAAAAGCTTTACATTAATTATATTGATGAATTGATTAAATGCCCTTTTTGGCCGGCTTCTCGTAACTACACTAAGCTTATTTTTGTTTATTTGTTAATTAGTTTTGGACAAAAAATAATTGTTAAAGAAGTTATTCTCATGCGATAATTGTTACAGAAGTTATTTTGCAATAGTTTTTTCACAACATAATTTATTTTGAGTATTTTCTCTATTCCATATGGGACTTACCAGCACGAATACATCCAGGTGATAGACATAAATTAGGTGGTGGCGGCTCAGCTTTTGTTGTCATAGTTTCTGGTGTTGTTGTAAGTGTTGTACTTGATGTAGTAATATTTTTAGCATCTGAAAAATATGAATTTCATTGACGAATATAAAAGTAAATAATATTTAAAAAAAAATTATTGATTTTTTATTTTTTTTTAAAGTACATTAGATTAACTTACTTTGAATCATTGCTAACTGTGGTATAATATAAGTAATGTAATACCAAATAGCAGTAACACCCATTCCAATACACATAGCCATTAAAAATACTATTAATATGCAAAATTTTTTCTCCATAAAGGTTCTTCTTTTCCACCATGAATTATGCCTATCATTTAAACGAAATACATATTTTTAATTATTTTTTTTTTGATTTAAATTTTACCTTTTCATATTGCTACTAGTAGATTCAATTTCTTGTAAACAAAGTCGGCTATCTTTCATATTGCTTATTGGTTCTACTCAAAAATCGGACTACTTTGCACTACCGCGTTCAATAGACTAAGTTTTTACCATATTCAAGGGATCCTTGATAAATATAAATTTACATTTAATCACGCAAAATTGAATAGAATAAGCTGAATAGCGAAATGTAAACATTTATAAAGAATATCCTCTTCCTTTTGACACTGATTTTTAGTATTAAAATTCACTTTTTTTGTATGATTCATATCCATTTTTATTTAGTGATTGCCGAATTTAGTTCACTTGAGTAGTAAAGTAATTTTTTTCCAAATAAATGACAAAATCGTAATTTATATTCACTAATGGAATTTCTTAACATTTCAAAATTTTAAAAAGATAAACAATAAAAACAATTACACGTGTAACACCATCTAGTGATAAGATTTGAAAATTTCTCACATTTATTTACAATATGTAGAACCAAAAATATATATTATACAAATACATTTATAACAATAGTCATTTCATCCGTGTAGATAAATGCAAAAAAATTAAACATATAAACTTTTATACAGAATTAAATACTGGATTAATTTACTTTAAAATTTAATGTTTTACATCCCTTTGAGATCGAAAAATCAAACCGGTAAAGTCTTCACCACTGATTTAGAAAAGAGTTTTGTAAAAACTGACAGACCAGTTTGACCACCAGGAATGTAGCTAACAAGATACCTTGAAGAAAAATAAATAAATAAATAAATAAGTATTTATTTCTTTTTGTTCGTGAAATTAAATTGTCTTACCAAAGTAAAGCGATCAATTGCAAAACCGCAAATAATACTGTAAAAGGTGTGCTTTTTATCTACAACAGACAAAATCAAATTAAAATAACAATTTTTCTTATGTTAGTGTAAATGTTTGATGTTACCTCAAGAGCAAAATATAAAGTTGCTAACATCGTACCAAAATAAGCTGCTGTGAATGGTAGACGAGCAGTAGAACATAAATGTTTTATGTGATTAACTGGACCCCATAATACGCCAAAACTAAATATAAAATTAAATAACTACGTTAAATACATCAAAAGATCGAGTAAATTTTAATTAGATACTGTACTGCGAACCTCAAAACAATAAATAAACTGCCTAAAGTGTATAAAAGTGCAAATTTTCTGGCTTTCAGTATCAAAAATGGTATGTACAAAGTTGCCTTTAAAAAAAAAGCTGGCTCAGTTATTATTTTTCTTTTTACTTATATTTTTCATACCAAAGTAAAACATGTACACCCCATGGCTAAACAACCCATGAATCCAATTATTCTCTGCTTCCTCGACTGTAACAAGAAAACCAAAATTAAAAACATAATTCGTTGTGCATTAAAGTACTTTATTACCAATGCCGGAAAGAATGGATCACTTTGAGCTTTCGCTAACCAACCGTCATTGTTTTCCGATTGTTTGGTTTCATTCTTTTTGGATAACCAATTAGAAACATTAGGAACATATGTTGATATACCTGAGGCAATGTTATTCGAAGAATTGCGTTCGGTTTTACTGTTTTTAGATAAATAGTCTTGTAAATCTTTGCTTAGGTCAGCCATTTCTGTTTTATTTCTGTTCGGCGTTGTTAAAAGGTGAAATGTAGAGTGATGTATAAAATTTTTAAAAATTACAGTAAGTTAATAAATGTATTTTACATGTAAATAGTTGTATTTATTACTTTTTTATGTTAAGTGTATTTAATTAAAAATTAATTTAAATTCAAACTAACTTTAAATTTTTGTTTTTCATTTCGTTTCCATGTATGAATGCTGGTTTACCATTTCACATTTTATCATTGTCGAGAATGCATCATGCATAAACTTATCTCAGGGTCGGAGTCTGTGTTGGTATTTCAAACGTGCAGCTGCCGGTGCAGTCGTCAGTCATGACTTAGTTCAATGTTTTTTTAACAGAACTTTTTAACATATCTTAGTGTTGCATTTTATAATTATGATTGCATTGCGTTCTAACACTTTGGCAGATGTTGAAGTGCCGAATGGCACAGAATGGCAATATCAAAGGGTTCAATTGTTGCAAAATGTGCACGGTGCAGTTAAAGAGGTAAGAAAACACACTTATCTGTATTTTATTTTACATCGCAATTCAATTTTTTTATTAATATTTTTAAAAATGCTTGTAAAATTTTATTTTGCGAAAAAAAGAAAATAGAAATCTTTTAATCATTGCATTTCAAGGCAGTTTTACTTTTTCATTTCTTCCCTGTTCGTTTCCAAATAAATAATAAGCTTAAATGAACTTTTTTCTCCTGTTAACTCCGTTTTTTTAATGTTATTTTACTTAATTTTTTAGATTTTAATATAAAAACATAGAAAATTTAAAATTTTATACAAAAATAAGTTCTAATTATATTAAAATTGTTATAGGATTTTATAAAGTTAAAAAACTTAAATGGAAGTTTTTACTCTAATCTTATGACAAATTATTCATTGATAAATTAATTAATCTCAAAGAATATCAAATCGATTCTTATCTACCTGACTATCAGCATGTGATCAGGTGGTGACTTCCTCCACATTTTAAAAATAGTCACTTGATTATTTTACAAATCAAAGTAATTGAATTGTGATAAATTCATACTGATTAACTGATAATCTATATTAAAAAAATGTATGTTTATTTCAGGTTCAAATTTACATAACTTCTCGTAATGACATATCGACACCACTTCAAGCCAAAGATTTTCCTGTAGAGAACTTGTGTAAACAGTTGGATTTGATACTTCTTCATGGGTATATTTAAAAAATATTCGATTAACAAGCTTATAAACGATTATTTTTATTTTCTTCAACAGATTAAGGAATATGACCGCTGGATATTGGTATTTTGTTAGAGAATTTACTTCTAAAGGTGACATCGAAAACATTTTAAATGTGATGCATATTCAAACTAATATTGGTCGAGGACGAGTGTGGTTGCGGAAAGCACTGAACGATAATCTGCTAGGATGTTATGCTCGATCTTTTATTGCCAATCCAGTACTATTGAAACTGTTTTATACTGAAAATGCATTTTTACGTGATCATCATGTACGTTTTTTGTTAAAATTATTTTTTTTTACAGAAATTTCTAATAATTCTTTGCATTATTGCAGAAGTTAGATATGTTATGCACGCTTTTAAATGGAATTGAATGTGCTGTTTTTCGATTGGAATATGTAAATTGAACGTATTCTTATTTATTGTTTTAATAATTATTATTTTAATTTATTTATTTTTCAGGATCTCTGGTTTTTGGATCAAAATTCTGTTCCACCTGTTAGCTTAGAACGTCATCTTGTTTGTAAAGAGTCAGTTAGTTCAATTAGTCTTTCATCTAGTATTAAATCTCAGGTAAGTTATTTTTAATTTTTTTAAAATTAAGTTGTTTTAATTAATTGAATTTAAAAAAAAGATTTTTATTTTTGATGTTACTTTATCAAGTTTATTTGTTATGTTGAAAAATCTTAAGAAATTTTATAATTTTATAAATTTGAAATTTATGAATTTCAACCAGAAATTCACTCAATCAACATTGTTCTGTTGTTTTTGATAATTTTAGAATTTTAAAATTGCTTATAGATTTTTTTTTATAATAACGCTACTCTCTTTGGTTTCATTTTTATTTGCTGATTTTTTTATTTTTCCAATTAGCTCTACTTTTTTTGCCGTTTTTATTTTAATTTTTAGGGCAATTTTCTTAAACAGAAAGTTTTCAAGCAGTTTTTAAAGTTATCGAAGAATCTAGCCGAATATGCGCAGGTTAGATTTCTAATAATAAAATAATTTTTCTTAAGTCTTAAAACAACTTGCTTATCTTTGTATTTGTCATACACGTGTAATTAATATTTTTTAAATTTTTATTCTAAAAGTTTTTAATTGTTTAATTTGAATTCTAATATCTTAATATTACTTTATTTTTACAGCAATCTACAAGTAGTTTTGATTCAGCTACATCATCTCAAGAAACCGATGCTAGCAAGGAAACATCGGAATGGGAGAAGTTGAAATCAGAGGAAGAAAAAGAAGTTTCTCGAGTAACCCAAGCAAGAATTGATGAAAGAATTGCTCGATTATTAAAAATGAGATTTCCTCCAACTGAAAATTTATCTAAAAGTGAAGATGGTATGGAAACTATTGAGGTCACACCTCAACCTGTAAGGAGAAAAATGAAAAAAGCTGTTAAAACAAACACAATTAAATCTCGAAACATTCTATGTACTGACACCACATCAACCGAAGCTGATAATAATAATTTTGAACTTGATGCAATATCACTAGTCACAGAGAGAACTACTTCTTCCATTTATATACCGGCTAATGATAATATTCCAGTGAATAGTAACTTTAAATTAAATTTTCCTGCAGAGTCGTTTGACGAAAAGATAAATAATTATAGCGAATTGAATTCGAGTTGTTCAATGCCTTCTGATAAAGCTATAAACCCTGATTGCATTGAAATGAAATCTGGTATAAAATTAAGAGAAAAATCTGATGAGAAAAAAAATCCAGCCAAACGAGTTTCGTTTGAAATAGATTTAGTGGCAAATGATGTTAATATGAATTTTTATTCGAATTCATCTTCTGTAAATGGAAGTGAGTCAAACATTGAACAAGTAGTTTCTTCTGTAACTCCTGATATTGCCCAAGCAGAAGTTTCTTTTCCCGTTGAAAAATCTATTTACGATGGGAATTGTGATTGCAAGAAAACTAAATGTTTTCGAACAATCTACAATGGCTTAATTTATGAGCTTGATGAAGTAAAAGCCAGTGATCAATGCCGAAACTTTAATGAAAAAATGAAAGAAGAAATGAAGCAAATGAAAAACGAAGAGTCTACAAGTTATTCCATTAAAGTGGATAATAATACAAAACTTAAATTAATGTTACATGTATTTCGCGAGGAAGATGAACAGTTGTTTAAAGTGAGCGGACCAAATTAATTTTTAAAAATATTTTTATATTGAATATTTCTTGTTTGTAGATGTTTTATGCATGTATTGGTCACTCGGATGATGAGATTAAGTTGGTGTTTCCTGTATTGACTGATCGCAGAGTTTATTTCATAGAGCATGGCGTATGCCAAAGATATTATTTCGTTTCCAAAGCCTTCAAATATGACGAGTTAGATTATTTATTGGTAAAGCTAATGCAATTGACCACACTAAATAATTGAAATTAAATTCATTTTGTTTTTGTAAATTTATAGGTTGGTTTGAATTACCAAACAATTTTATTTGTATGTAAACATAGACGTAAACGATACATGCTGTCTACAGGAGATGAAAATTTAACTCGGTAATATTTCTCTTTCTAAATCTTTTATCATTTTCGGTTATAATCATTTTTTTTATTTAAAATTATATTAGGGACATTATATCAAATTTGGAGGTGGCCGTTCGTAGAAGCAGCTGTGAAAATTGTATTCCTAGTGTATTTACTCATTCAAAGATGCAACAGATAGGATTGGAAAAGTGGATTGCAAACGAAACAAATGTTGAAGTACGGATTAATTAAAAAAATATTTTGATATATGGTTTTGATTTGACATTTTATATATTTGCAGAGACATACAGTAAACATTCTTTATTATGGTTTCGTTCACTGGGAAGATCCTCTCACATCATTTTCAATCTATAACTGGCAAGCTAACCCTTCAATACATGGTAATCTTATGTACCGATTTTATTATCGAGAAACAAAGGACATACTTTTAGAAACACCATGGACTCCTGGTTACTTTATTCTTAGGTTACATTTGAAATGCAATATGTGTTTTAATTAATTTAGTTACTGAGTTTTTTCTTGCTTGCAGAGATGGTGTATTGTATCAATTTAGTATTGAGGATGGTACATACAAATTGCAAACGTATTTACGTTTGCACAAACCAGATTTTCTAGGATGCCGAAAGATTTCCAAATGTGATCGCCCACATGTTTTTGAGTTGAAATTAGACGCAGGTCGATTTCTTCAGTTGGGTGCTTCTGATGATCGTGATGTATCTCGTTGGAGACAGACAATTTTTAAAACGATATCGCTTACGGTTTGTTAATATTTTTTCTTAAATGATAGTTTAAAAATCATATTTATATGATCCTTATATTTGTAAACTACTATGCTTTTATTTTTCTAATTTTTTATTTTATTTTTTAAATAAATTTTTATTTTATTATTATTTTTTTGTTTTCAATTGCAATTTTTTAGAAGCCCTATCTGATCCGATCACTGTACAACATCATTTCCCGAATTAAATTTAAAAACACAATTGGAGAGGTTTGTAGAAGGCATTGCAATTTAATTTACATCTTTCTGTTAAATAAACTTTCCTTCTTACCAGTTGTTTTTATTGCTTGGCATTCTAAATCTTTTAAAGAATTAATAATTTATGGAAGATTCTGACTTCAAGCTACATTTATAAACAACTTTTTTTCTCTCACTAATAAATTCAAATGAGTGAAATAATTGAATGCTAATTAATTAATATTGGCAAATTTTATTTAAATTTTTTTTCATATTTAAAAGAAAAAAAGTTAAAGATCAATTTGAAAGATTAATTAACAAGTTACTTTCACATAAATGGAAAATTAAGGAAATAACATTTAATCTAAACCATTATTTTAAACATTCAAGTATAAGAAAATTTGCCATATTAATTAATTTTATATAAAAGTAATAAAAAGTTTCTTTAACTATTATCTTATTTTTTATTTTATTCAATCAAAGGAAGTGGAGGAGAACATGAATACCCTCAAATCGTGTTGCTTGGTGTTAACTCCAGAAAAATTGCTCGTGTGCCAAGAAGATCTCGATCTCTTCAGTTGTACTACTTTAGGAAGTGCAGATCTGGTAAATCTTTCAGAGATTTATGTGGATGCCTCTGAACCAAAATATTGTATATTGGTAAGTCTAAAAATATTTTATGTATATGTAAATAACGTGACAGGTGCATCCTGAGTAAATTAGTTGATTACGTTGTAAATCTGGATGGCATTTATAGATACAAATAATTTTTATTTATTACGATAGAAGTTAATGCTTAATAATTATAGAAAGATTTGTTTTTTATAAGACAAGGTATTTAGAGTATTTGTTGACAAGTTTTTTTTCGATTTGATTGGATTGAGTACACAATCTGGAAATGCTGAATTACCGTTAGGTTCCTCTGGGAATTTGCTTTGCAGCTTTTCGTGGGAAAGACGAGGAAGAGGAAGCTGTTATTTTGAAGTGTACACAATACTCACTGGGGTTGATGAATTTAAAAGTGATTGTGGCTTGCAAAAGAAAGCAAGCAATTTATTTTCAATTGATCAATTGATGATTGTGAAAATAACGTAAAATTTATATAAATAGGATATATCGTATTTTTAAGGATTAAGAGAGAACAAAATTAAAATTGTTTTTTTTTTGGGAAGTTAAAAACAAATAACAAAGGTATAGTTTTCAAAATGATTTTTATTAAATGGAAAGGAGAGTTTACTCAAACCTGTATTTTTAATTAAGTATTAAATTCAGAAATTTAATGCATTATTTATTAGGACAATCTGATTGATTTTTTCATTCGCTCATATGTATAATAATGAATTGGTTTTAATTTACCGTATTCTCTAATCGTACATTTTCATCAAGCTTTATTTTCAATAATATTTCTAATTAATAAGAAATCTACATTTTAAAAATGATTGGTTTTTAAAAAAAAAATAAAAAACAATATTGTAGTTGTCTTGAAACAAATTCAAATGACTTTAAGTTTAAATCATTATAAATATTTAAAAATACAAACTTATTTTTTTTTAATGTATTCATGAATTTTGAAATGCAATTTTCATGTGATTTATGTTCATATGCAGAATGAATCAATCAGACTTGATGCACACCCAAGAGATGACAATCTGATTAAAAAATCAGAACTTGTCTGTGAATTTAGTCTGTTGGTGGATATTTTAATTTTTTATTGATTAGATTAAATTAAAGTGATGAAATAGTTGTGAAGTTATAGTGTAAAATTGGCTGCCATCAAAATTGTTGATGTATTAGTCGTAAAACTTGGCAAGTGATAAACAATTTAGATGAGAGAAATCCTGCGTTGCTTTAATAACATGCCCTTTCGGCCTTTCGCAAATTCCACATCTTCCCGGATACTGTTATCATTTGTTATAAGGTATCTGCAATTTTGACAAGTTACAAATGACGAGTTTAAATCAACATACTTAATAAACAAAAGATTCTTTTTCTTTTCTAAAATTAATTTTAAAATTAATTGTGGTTCATTAAATTTATTCTCATTAATTTTTCAGGAATTTGATACATTGGAAGCAAATGTCTTTGTAGCCGGAGATTGGGCTTTGTATTTCAGCACCGAGTTTGAATATGAGAAATTTTTTACTGCATTAGCTGAAGCACGAGAAAAATTGTTACAGGTATTTTTAAAAAAATTAAATTTAAAATATTATTTTTCTGTCTAGTATTACCATGAATTTGAATTTCAGGTTTCTATTAAAAAAACTGAAATCGCCGATAAAAGCATTCAGAAAAAGTGTCGTGATCGAGTAATGATGCTCCAAAATTCCTGGAAACTTGGTTACGACATGATACGAGAACCTATATCAATCATAGAAAGTTTCCCATCACCAAAATGATGGTTTTTTATTAGTCTGAGTTTTTGAATTTTTTTAATCAAATTTTTGAGGATTTAAAATTTTTTGAGACTTTTTTTAACTTTTTCTCAGGTTAATTTTTATGATACAACTTTGTGATATTTTGTAATTTTTTTTTGTTTTTTTTTTTAAAGTAAAAAATACCGTAATTGATATTTAGCTGTAGTTTTTTTATGTTTATTGGAAAGCATAATTATGGTTTTATATATAAACCTCATAAATCATTGCTGGATTTGAAAAATGCTCGAATGTTGTATCTTGTATTTTTTAGCAATATTTTAGAAGCAGTTACGATTCAATTGTGATCATTAATTCGTTATATCTGTAAATGAAAAATAATTGAAAAATTTAATTGAATTAAAATTTGTGATAATAATAATTTAGTACATAGTTCTAGATATGACTCAAATTACGCTTATGTAAAGAATGTTTTTATGTAACTAATCAAAACGAGATGTATTTATTGATTTATTGAGTTTATGTATTTATTAGTAATTGTTCGAAAGTGCTTAATTGAGTACCAAAATTGTGCAATACCTTTCTTGATTTTTTTTTTACTTTTGGATTAAATTTTCTTTTATAAAATTATTTTCTTTTATTTTTTACAACAGTCTCTAATTATTTAAAAAAAAAAAAGAAACGGGAATGAAATTTGAGAAAATGACAAGATATAATTTTTAATTTTTTCACTGGGGCTTGATTGAAATAACTAAGTTTGAATTTCTTTTAAAAACAAAATAAAAGAAAAGTTAAGTACAAATTAATTAATAACACAATATTAGTTACAAAACGATTAAAATTAATGTTTTTGAAGAAAAATTGATGACAGGAGTCACTAATACGAGCAAGAAATGTTTATAGTTAGCTAACTGACAAAACAATTCGTGATTAAACAATTTTATTTTAGTGGATTATTTTATTAGATAAATGCGCATCATAAATTACAATAATTGCAAATTTAGACAGAAATTAGTCGGTTTAAGTGACTTCGCAATTTCATTTACTGCATCTGGCTGCGCCTAAGTAGATCTGTGTTAAAAGTTTAGTATTGCTTACAGATGCAGGTTCTAAACATGATAATTTATTTAAGCACGATAATAAGGTTGTGACTAGTAATCTTTGTTTTACTTTCTTTGAAGTTACAGCTTAGTGAAAGTTACGGGGGGGGGGCAGTAATTGAACTCGTAAAGAAGAATTTTCTTGTCTTTATTGTAATTTTTCTTGCTTGCTTAAAAAGATTTTTGTTTAGTTTTACTAAGAACTTAATATAATATCTATCATATACTCAACTTTTATTATGATGAAATCATTTCGAGATGATGTTATATTATTCGAGTATTAAAATTTTTCTTAAGGTCAATGGGTTTTTAGAAATAACATTGAATATTATACTTCAAGTCAGAAAAATTATGATAGAAATAATAGAAAAAAATATTTTTTTTAATTAAAAATGTAATTACAGTATTATATTTCTTTTATTAAGTTAAAAATAATTTTTTTATCTTGTTACGAATCAGATGTAGCGTCATAGGTTATATTTATGTTTTTGCTGAGCACTAATTGGTCGATGCTTAAAATCGCCATAAAAGTTTCTTTCAGATAGGAAACTGTTTTTTGTGTAAAAACTTTTTTGACGTCTTTAAACCATTACACTATTTTACGCTTTGTTTTGGTTGTTGGTATTTAGAGTTATTATAATTCTCTACTACGTTGAGAATAATTGTTCTAGGTCATATTTCAATGACGTCACAGTTAATGCTTTGGGATTGTGAGAAGCTTTTGAACAGCTGCAAGGTACATTGAATCATAATTGTTTTGACAAGATGCAATTAATGAATCCACTTTTCCTTCCGAAGGCGAAATTTTTAAGACATTAACGCTTAGGTTCACATGTAATTGAATTGCATGCATCATCATCCTTAAACTGCTTTGAAATTTTACTATTATTTTGAATACTCTTTTTTTTTCAATTGAAAAAAATTCTTTCAAGCAACTGAAAGATAGTGTTTACAATAAAAATGGGTTTTATATGTTTTTAAATTACATTTAAACCACTTGGATAAATAATGAAACGTTAGGAATTAAATAAAAACCTTTTATTTATGTACCGAACTTTTTGCATGAGCTTGAATTTTTTATAGTCATTCAAAGGACAAACCGCCAACTAAATAGGAATGAGCTTTATATTAGAATTCCTTTAATAGATTTCTTAAATTATTTTTCCAATGAAGTGAACACGTGGGCTAATGTGATTTCAAGTGACGTTATTGCATCCAAATATCTAATAGAATGTGTCTGACTGTATTTGACATAACACATGATGGAAGATTAGATACAAGCTTTTCCTGAAAGCACCAGTGTGATCTCACCAACAAGACATACCAAGTAGGAGCAATTGTTGCAACATATTGATTAGATGTTGTTTTGAAAGCAACAAGCGGATTCTATTTTTTTTACTTCTTTTAAAACATTTTTTGTTTTTTTTCCCCCTTCTTGGGAATTTAATTTTAACATTAAAAAAAAACTTTTTTGTCTTGGTGTAAAAAATTAGTTTTTATTTGTTGTTTTTTAGGATTTTTATAACACTTCTACGATTGAAGCAAACTCCTCTACCCTCCTACGCATGGCGTAGGCGGGTCTGAATCGCGAACCTATAAAAGCTTGTGGTTGGAGTGCCAAAGCACATGGGTGGATAAAGATAGCAAAGAGTGAGTTTGGGTCTTTTTGCTGTGCAACACATTTCATAAGACATCAACTGAAAATGGGCAATCTACCATTTATTGTACTAATTATGGCATTTTTCTTGTATGCACCGGTGTGCCAAAGTAGGTTGTATGCAGACGAGAAAATCCCATCATCTGAAAACGATGTCAATTCAGATGTAAGTTTTTTTAAATTGATATTTACATTTTATCATTTAAATATGGTACTAATTTTTAAAAATCTCTGTTAAAATACTAATTTATGTTAAAAATTTTGTTAAAATGCAATTTCGGTTAAAAATCAGAAATGATTTTTAAGTAACAGAAGTTGAATATTACTACAATTAAATTTTTGATACTTATTTACTAAATCTATAAGTTTTGTAAGACTTAAAAATAATTTACGATTTAATACAATGGTAGTCAACGATTGTAAAGACAAATCGTTTAGTTGTTGCTACTTGTTACTGTATAAGGTTTCATACAATATTTACAGTAACTAATTTGATTAATTGAAATTAATATTCTATACGTCTTAAATGTTTCAATTTTTAAATTTTTATATAAAGAATTGTCGCATTGTGAAATTTAAATTAAATTTCGTCATATTGATTGCGTGAAAAAGTTTATTGTTTTTTTATTATATTTTATTTTATGTCAGTTATTATACAAACAGCAGTATAGAGAATGTCTTATTTAGTTTGGAATTTACTTTGGTAACATCTGGACAGACTTATGTCTTGGAAATAACTTCAAAAGTAGTGAAAGGGCAGAATGTTGCTTGCGACAAAGTCTACGTGGGATTGACAAGAATTAAATTAAAGTGTTTCCAGGAAGAAAAAATTAAATTATTTAAAGAAATATTTTTTTTTCTAAATTTATGGTACTTTAACTTATTATTATCACATTACAAAAATCTAATTAGGATAATTGTTCTTTAATCTCGTTTCTTAATTCAAATTTGTGGTAGTTAAGTCGTTAAAGTGTACAAAGACTCAAAAGGTACAACTCAGTTAAACCAAGTGTATAATTAAACGAAAATTAAATTGCCCGCCTGAATGTTGGCTGACCCCGACATTAATTAGCAATACCGGAAAGTATCAAAAGGGCAGCAACTGATTGTTTGTATGTAATTGGAGTGGTAAATTTCAAAGGCTTTTGTGTTACCATTGCCGTAAATAATTTTTATAAATGGAATTTGACAAATTTAAATTATCTAAAGCCCAACATAATAAACTCTACAAAGTTTTAAATAAAATAAAATTAAATTTTATTAGTTCTCATAATTTCTAAATATTAAAACTTTTAATATTTAGAAATTATGAGAACAAATAAAATTAAAAGTCACAAATTATCCTACACTTCAATTTTCTTGTTTACACAGTCAAATAGATAGTTTAGATACTAGAACATAAAAGTAAGATGCTTACAGTAAATGTGCATTGCCATTGTTTATCATTCTATTATTGATCAAAGACTGATAAACTACTTTTTATGCGTTTGAGATTGCTCTTTCTAAATTGTCTCCAGCTGTTTTTCTCCATTTTGTGTGTTTTTATTAACAAGTCCTCGAGTTTACCACAAATTGATTATTGAAAAAACTGCAAACACTGTGTTTAATTGAAAATTTCAATAAAATTAATTTATTATCTTAAATTTAATTATAAGATTTTTTTGTGTACTGTACAAATTAGCGCACATGAAAAGAAGTTGTGGCTTATTATAAAAGTTGTGGTATCAACTCACTAATTAAAAACATTTGACCTTTGCTGTTATTATGAAACTTAAATAATAAATAATATCAAAAGTTGCGCAGAGAAGTTGGTTTTAACTTGTATACTTCAAGGTTTATTTGAAATTATTACACTTTAAAAGTTAAAATATTACAATTTTTGTTTTACAAAATTTATCAATAATTTATGGTAGATAAATTGTAACGAAAGTAGTCAGACGATGCAAATGTTTTTCAACGTATTTTTATATGTTTGCGTGGTGCAATATGGCATGAAAGCTGGCGATTATCTACGCGGATCCTTTTCCGTAATTACGTTATTATATTGAGGAATAAATATAGACACATATTTCTTTGTAATCTGCAGTTAAGCGACTAGAGACAGTAAAAACATAATCTCAGACTTGGTTTTGTAGTTCAAATGCTGCCAAAATATCATACTTTCAATACCTTTGTGTTTCTTCCGTTTCCATAAGCACACACTGAAATCTGCACTTCCTGTTTTTTAAAGTTGTCGCAAGGTACAATATTTTTATGATTGAGAAAAATGTAAGTTTTATTTCTAAAAAATTGTAATTAAACTTACTTTGTAATTATTTTTGTTTTTAGTAGTTTAAAATCATTATCATACTTGGTTTTAAAAATTATAGATCAACATTTTGAAGAATGTACTCGAAAAGTAGTGATTGACCTTAGTGCACAGTGCTGGGTTACTCTGCTGGATAATCAAATATAATGGAGCTTAATGTACTGTGCAATATAATGCAGGATCAAACAAGATTTGAGACTCTCTCGATTGATTTAAATGTGTTGAAATAATTTTTTTTTAAGTTACAATTCAAAAATTAAAGTTGAGTAAAACTAAGAATAATAGTATTTGGATATTGCACTGCTCTTGAGTTGTATTGAAAGAAAATATTACCTATATTAAGTCTGTATGAATTTAATTGGGCCTTAAGGTACTAAATTGTAACAATTTTTATTATCTTGTTTGTACAGATTTATTGAGTATTAATAGAATGTCTACAATTGCTTTTCTGCAATCAAATACTTGTTTAAAAAAATTATTGTCTTATTTCGTTTCTAAGTAAAATAATATTGTTTTTGTCTATATTCGAATATAGATCTATACCTCAAGGATAGCACAATTAATCTGCTCAAATTTCTAATACAGTTTGCCGATGTAATTTTAGAGTTCACCAAATATGGTTCAAGATGCTTAAAGTTCAAGTTAAAGAAAAAATTAATTTTGATAATACTGTAGTAAATAAAATAATTTAAAAAAAATTGTAACTTAATATTCAGTTTGTTTTGTGAAATGTAACGAAAACATCATAAACAGAAATTAGAAAAATAATCAAAATAAGAATCTCCAGAGAGGATAAGCTTTCGTAAATTAGAGTAATTGAACTTTATATTAATTGAAAAAATTTCAATTGCATTAGCAAATTTTATGTCATTTCGTTCTTTTGAATAAGTGTGATGACATTTTGCCTACTGTTTTTGTAGTTAATTTGCTGTATTTTCAAATCCCTCATTTCGATAATTTATTTCTTTTTTTTTAAATTGTTAATTAAGAATTTCTTTGAGCAATCAATCATTATTCAAAAATAATTTTTTTAGCAGTCTTAAGTTGACTAAGGTTTACTGTAGTTTATTATTTAAAGATTTAAATTTTTTTGCAAAAACTATTTAAATTAAAATAATTGATAATGAGATTGACATATCTTAAACACATTTAATGACGTAAAGTGTTTGCTGCGTTTATTATAGTTATTATAAAGTTTCATAGTTTATGGAAAATTGCTTATTTAAGGCCCAATACGCTTTTTCAGTGATAGTTGCTAGATTTTTGAAACGACAAATCGGTTGCTCTTTTACCAATGGAAAGGATTCTTTCTATGCTCGAATTGGAAAGTTCCATCAACCGAAACGGAGATGTATAAATGCACTTCTCTTCATTTTTTGCAATATCAACCGGAATGCTATAGAAAAATTTTTGTCTCAACCGGAACGGTATTGGAAAATTTTTCAACAACCGGAACACCGTTTCGGTGGGTTCCGGTCCAACTTGAGCACTGCTTCTTCCCATTGGTGAAAAGCATCAAAATACGACATGTCAGGAATTACAGACTGTGTCGGGATACCTGCTGACGAATTGAGAGTTGATGTTGACCTGTGAGATTCTAAATAAAATAGTCCATGTTATAAATCTTTACACATTTTATATATTTCTGAAATTTCTGAAAAAAAGAATTATTTAGAATGTTAAGTTTATAAATAACAGCAGTAATTGTTAATTATTTTCAGGTTATTGACCAGCTCTTCTCAGGATCAAGGATAACGCAAAATGAGCCTTTTCGTTTCGCCTATTACTACCCATCATCTCAAGAAGTAATCAAACGACAGAATCAAATCCGTTTTCACAAATGTTATTTCAACCCGGTTTCATGTTTCGGACGACGGAAGTAGTTTTCGTAGCAGTTATTAGTCAATCTACAAATTTGAAAACAAATAACATGATTTCAAGTTTACGAATTTTATGAATTTTTGTTCTGTATTTTGAATTACAATATGTAGACAGTATTAATGTTTGTGATTATAAAATAAACTGTGTTTG
This sequence comes from Geophilus carpophagus, assembly GCA_034687075.1. NCBI lineage: Eukaryota > Metazoa > Arthropoda > Chilopoda > Geophilomorpha > Geophilidae > Geophilus > Geophilus carpophagus. The sequence continues at coordinate 19,562 of JAQFZN010000490.1, forward strand.
CAAAATGTTGTTTTAATCATTAATAGTTTAAGGAGCCACGTTGAATTAGTACTCTTGTTGAGTATTCTTGTTTTAATGACTTAAGTTTCTGTGGCTTACATCATATACAGTCGAACTTCCCTAAGTCGAATCATCATAGTTCATCAAAAAAAATTCGAGATGTAGAAAATTCGAGTTACAGAAATAATGTAATAATGTAAAATGTGATGCAAAAATTTTCGAAAAAATTCGAGATATAGAACAATTCGACTTATAGAAGTTCGAATTATGGAAGTTCGACTGTATTTCTAAAAACAGTTTTGTGACTGCCTTTCGGACTATCTGGCATATTTGGAGTATGTCAAGTAGTTGGAAGAGACAGACACGAATAAATCAGACTAAGAGGCAAGATCAAGTTAATCATATCTTTATCTATATGAGTTAAGAAGATCCCTCGAGCCTCTTAACTAACTTCCTCGCATTGCTGACAAAGTCAGCGCCATCCTAGTCCAGGGGTCGGCAACCTTTTGAGACAGAAGAACCAAAAGTTACAATTTACAAAATTTTCCAGTTTTTAAAGAGCCACTAACATTTTGGTTTCAATATTATGGTATTTGATTAGGATTAGATATATAAATTTGATAGCTTTAAATAGCTTTAAATATGAAGTAATATCAAAATCAGATCTCATACAGCTGGATAGTTCACAGCACACCTGTAGGGCTGGGCCTGGTGCCTAAGCGGCTGTCAGGAAAGTAGAGTAGACTCTACTCTCTACCCCACCTATTCTCACTGTTCTCTGTTGAGTGTTTCTATCCTGTTTGCTTCTATCCTATATTATTTAATAATGTAATTATTAATATTTGCGCATGGAACTGGAGAGCCGCATCTTGACATCGAAAGAGCCACATGTGGCTCGCGAGCCGCAGGTTGCTGACCCCTGTCCTAGTCCTTTCGCCCATGGCTCGTCACAACGTGGCGAGCCATGATGATTTAAAGATGTTCTGTGGCCATTTGCCACGGAACAGTTATTTCTCAAGTGCCATAGGAATGATCGCCGGGAAGACCCGAGCGATGCCGCATGTTAGGCTGCAAAGTCAGCCTGAGAGACTTAAAGCCTTTCGGCGGACGCATGTCTCTATTGCAGATCGAGACATAGGTCGGAGAACCATCTCTGACCCATGTCCGACGCTTGACTGACCGAGCATGCGGTTTGGGGACAAGGCTGGTCGCTCCCATGGTTTTCAACTCTGCTTTTCTATTGGTCATCACATTTATGATGCGCTCAGATGTTTGAGAATGCTAAGATGCATGGTAGGATGATGGAGAATCTTACTTTGGATTTGTTGTAGCTTAAAGTGTAAACAACTGATACTTTTTTTATATAATTTAATTGAATTATTTTTCAAGGGACTGAAATCAATGTTTATAATAATAATATATTTTTTTTTCATTATTTTATTAAATATTTATTTACTATCAAACTACAAAATATTACAATCAAAAGAATAACCTAAAATATGGAATAGTATTCTTAAAAAATACAGCATACAATTAAATAATTTAAAAAGATTACACATCCATCATTGCACTTCAAAACATCAAACATCTGGTGACGTCACAGTCTACAGGCAAAACTAAAAAATGACGTCACATAGCTGGAGCGACCTACCTTATGTTTTAAGTACCTTGGTTTGGGGATTAGTGGGTCATGTGATCGGGAGGCGGAAGCCTCCTGATTGGTTGATGTATGTCACGTGACGGCTACCAGACATGTGTCCAAAAGGCCGTCACAGTGTGACGGCCTTTTGGACACACGTCCCCAAGGTCGTCACGGGACCTTACTCCCCTACTTAGAAGTGGATCAGGAGGCCACGCCTCTCGATCACGTGACTTTGTGAGCCCTGTCTCCGTGGCTCACTCAGTCCTTTGCTGGGTTTCGGATAGAGCACAGCTCTGTTCTACCTTCGAGCAACTTAAGGACTTTATACACTTGGGAGGGATGGCCCTCTCTGTGTTGGCCTTATGGCCAGTTGAGAATGGTTATTCGGGGTTTCCTGATAACCTTATGTTAGGCACTTGATCGGCCTGAGTTTCGTGGCTGTGCGCCACGTTTCTAGTTTTTCGTCATCATGGCTCATCACCATGTGGTGAGCCATGGGCAACTGGGTTTAGGATGGTGCTGACTCTGTCAGCGACATGGCAGGTAATGTAAGGTGACTGAGAGGCCATTTTGCGTTATTGTTTAATAAACATCTTTATTCCGAATAAGTTGTCCAATGATTATTTATTCGTGTTTGCCCTTCTAGCTACTTGGTGCGATCCAAACACATCAGGTAGTCCGAATGGCAGTCACAACAGTTTTAATAATTAAGCAATCAACTATCAATCAGAAATTATAACTAGGGTTAAATTCAATCAAGCATGTAATTTATTGTAGCTAGAATGATTTAACATTTTATTATTATACTAAAAACGTTTGATAAAATAAAATCAAGCAAATTGATACAAATTTATAACTTAAAATCGAATTAAATTGTTTTGTTAGCTTGTGACAACGTCAATAGAAGACTTATCAATCCATTTTATTTGTTTAATTTTCTAAATTTTGGTTGTTTGTAGCATGTTCACTTCCTTCTCTACACTTTACTACTTGCCTCTAGTTTGAAGAGCTTTTCAGTTCCTCTGCATGAGACATCATCTGAAACTCAGTTTTTAAATTTATAAAAAAATATTACATAATTTTTGAAATAAAAATAGTTTATTCATAATTATTAAAAAGTAATAGCAGGTAGGCAGTATTGTAGATTCAAAAAAATTCGACGATGCAAGTCACAGTTCTTAAAGCAATGTTCATTACCAAAGTAAATTTTAAGAAAACCTGCCAAGAATTTCATTCTTATTTGAAATCAACATCAAATGTACTTAAGCAAATTTGTTCTTCAGAAAAATATAAGACCACATAAATTATTTATTTTCATTTATATTCATTCCCGTTCTTTTCATTAATAAATAAAAACTATGAAGAAATATGCATTTTATTGAATACACATACTAACACCTAAAAATTAGTAGATGTCCTGTTTTCAAGAAAAAACTAATGATCATGTTATTTATGCTGGTATTTATTTACCATCTTTTCATTAACAATGCAATTGTTTTGACACAGAAAGTAAAAGTAGCTACATACAGGGTGTCCAGCTAAACACCTACCAGGTGAATTATTTTATAATTATAAGAATTAAAAAAAATTTTAGATTATCAATTCAAGTAAATAATGTGAGGAATTCAATAAAACATGTTAAATTCATGTGACATTGTTGCATCATTGTTTTGCAATTTGTAACTTTTAAACCAACAATGCTATGCAAAAAATGTCAATTGCAAAGTTGTAGATCACTATTTGTTTAGTACATTGCTACATTAAAAACTTTTTGCTTGCATGACTTTTTTCCTAAAAATTTAGAAAAACTAAATATATGATTTTCACCTCACTTAATAATTAAAGAAAAGGAAGAATAATAAGGAGGCACAAAAATCAACAAAGCCAATGCTAAAAAATGCTAACATCTGTTACAATACAAGCCTGTAGACACTTCATTTGATGATGCACAACACTAGATCTGTGGAGTAATGTGTGCACATGCATCAATAATTCTGTCTCAAAGGATATTTCTGGCAATTGGTGGAGTACTGTAAACAATGTCTACCAAATATCTCCACAAAAATCTGTCACAAGGTTTAATATCTGGGGAATGAAGTGGCCATGCAATTGGACCACCACACCCCCCCAACCAATCCAATAATCTCCAAATAATTCATTTGACCAGTTGCATACATTAAGCTGATAACGAGGAGGAGCACCATCCTGTTGGAAAATCATTCGAGCAAACTCTGCCAATGGTAAATTTTAAAACTCATTTAGTACTTCTGTCTGAAAAAGTTGTAAGTGCTTAGCACTAGTTAATGTTCCATCAATGAAAAAAGGCCCAATAAGTTTATTACCAAGAATTCCACACCAAATATTTAGTTTCCATCGAACTTGATGATATGATAATTGTAAAAAATAAGGATTGTTTGTAACCCAATAATGTTTATTGTGAAAGTTAATCTTGCCATCTCTTGAGAAAGTACACTCATCACTCCACAGAATGTGATAAAGAAAATCTGGAGTTTCATCGACTTTTATAAGTAATAAATTGCAAAAGTCAAGCCTGGCTATTTTATCACTTGGTTGAAGTGCTTGATGAATGTGGAAATGATAAGGATGGAGCTTGTTTTTTATCAGGATATGATGAATAGTTGATTTGCTTGGTCCACATTGTCCAGCAATAACCCTAGTGCTTGTGTGAGGATTTTGTTACACACATGCAAGAACAAACATTTCCATTTCTTCTGTTGTGATAGGTACTCTCTTTTGCATTCTTTTATTCTGCAAAACACTTCTAGTTTCCTGGAGATGTCTCACAGCTTTCAGGATAGTTGTATGGCCAGGATGTTGTTTACCAGAAAAACAGATATGATTACCATAGATGATAACCATTTCAGTTAATATTTGAAAATTGTGTGACAGGATTAGCTAGTTTTGTAGTGCGTAATCTCATCAATAGATGGTGCCAAGATAGCTTAGATATTTTCCTATGTAAAAAAAATTAGATTAAATTCCTTTACTCCCTAAAATTAATTGAAAGGGCTGAATTTGAATAGTCAATGAGAAATTAGAATTACCTTGTCCCCTAGGGACAAGTTGGTATTTCCCAAATGGGTCTATAAATTATGATGCAAGCTAATAATTCGACCGAAATTGCTTGATATTGACTTGATATGACATGCTTTATTGCTGTAATTGCCTTGTGATTAGGTAAAAGACCCTTGTGATTAAAGCATGGCTGTTATGACCAAGAAAAGAGCTGTTAATGCCAAAAGACCCTTGAGATTAGGGCATCGCTGTTAAGCATTGTTGTTATGCATTGCTGTTAAGCATTGCTGTTATGCATCGCTGTCATGCATTGCTGTTAAGCATTGCTGTTATGCATGACTCGACTGCCACCACTTGTATGCCACCACTCGTATGCCTTCCCTTAGGCATATTTGAGGCTCTTACCCATGTGACTACGTTTAAGCACTGGGGTTCTTTTCCTGTTATGTTAGACTCAAACTAGACTTTTCTGTCCTTTTTTAGCTTCAAAGTGTTAGTTTTTGAGTTGTCTAAATTTTCTTATGACGTCACACAGGAGTCCCGTCACAATTGTAGGTAGTCATTTTTGCTGATTGTTCATTTGTCAAATGATGATGTCTTTTTATTAATTGCACATTACACTTATATCTTGCTATATGGCTGCTCTTTATATGCAGGGCCGTGCCTGGCCAGCATTCATTGCGTGCGCTGCACGCAGGCGGCCAGATTTAAGGACGGCAAAATCGTCAGAAATGACGTCATTGTCTACAGTAAACAATGACGTCATTTCATATGGCGGCCACCTTGCATACTGGCACGCAGGCGGCCATGTACTCAGGCACGGGCCTGTTTATATGGCATTTTGCTATAACAGCCTTCTTTAATTATAGCACTTTTTTGATTTACGGCCCACAATTTTTGTTACAAGATAAAAAAAAATGCTGTATACATAATAATTTATTATACAGCTTTTTGCTTTATGGCCAACTTTTCTGGAACGTATCTAGGCCGTAAAGTGAGGTATGAGTGTACTAGACAATGCTTCAGAGTTTTGTATTAAGTTTTTAAAAAAATTGAAGCATTGGCTTTGATGATATTTCTGCCTCCTTATTATTCTTTCTTTTTTTAAATTATTTTTGAAGTGAGAATCATCACATGCCATAAAAATATTTTTTTTTAGTTTTTTTAAATTTTTAGGAAAAAAAAGTCTTACAAACAAAAAGGTTTTAATGTAGCAATGTACTAAACAAATGGTGGGTCTACAACTTTACAATTGACATTTTTTGCATAGTATTGTTGGTTTAAAAGTTACAAGTTGCAAAACAATAATGCAACAATGCCTCATGAATTTAACATGTTTTATTGAACTCCTGACATGTTATTTACTTAAATTGATAATCTAAAATTTTTTTAAATTCTCATGATTGTAAAATAATTCACCTGGTAGGTGTTTGGCTGGACACCATGTATATTGATTTTAAGTACTTAAACTCTAAAAAATTTATAAACATTTTACAAGATGTTCATTTAGTAACAATGAAGATACAAAATAAAAAATTATTTACTTTATTCATTTGTGCATATTAATGTAATCATAGATTATTACATACGTGATGACTCATTTTCAGTATATGGAATAGTGTGAAAACTATCCACTGGAGGCCGCGAGCTGCTGATACAAGAGAGTAACCAAAAACTACTTACGTATTTACCATTGATAATCTTTTTTGTACTCTAATTAATTGCAGAATTGTGACATTTCTAGAATTTTAAATTATTGTGCAATCAAAATTATTTAAATGCTAGCAAATTCTCATATTAGTTAATTTATTACTATATTAATTTTCACTTGATGATAATAAAATTTTGACAAATGTTTATTGTTATTGACTTTGCATTCAAAAGCAAACTAGTGAACACAGTGTGATATTCACATTTGTGCTGTGGTTTTTAAATAAAAACTACGTTTAAATTTTTATTTTTATCAGTTCAAACAAAGTTTAATTTGATAATATATTTTTTTAAAAATTCTTTTGTAAAGGTTTCCTAGATTTAATTTTAAAAAAAATTGAGCATGTACATGAAATTCAAATCTTATAGTAGGTTAAATCTTTAATGGGTAATTATCTATAATTGCGGATCTACAAACACGCAAGTAGTTTATGATCTATTCAAATAATAGAGTAAAGAGATATGATAATTTACAAGCGATAAAGATTACGTTTCCATCTACCGAATAAATAATATTTATTGATATCTATAGACATTTCTCAGTTTTATTTCAGTAACTCAACGATGTTTCAGTTGTTTTGGATCTTCGTTGTTTGCTTTATTGTAGCGTTAATTAGGCCAACTGAAGCTGCAATTGTAAGTAAATGAGATTTTATTACAATAAGAAGAGACAAATTAGTTATTTATGTAAATTGTTAAAGGAACCTAATTTGTTTATTTATTGTTACTGTTACTATTTTTAAATTCGTTGTACTTTTGCAATAGAATAAGCATTACGTAAAACGTGGAATTCCGCTAGATTATGGTAAGGATGGTATAAATGTAATAGTTTGACCATCTGAACCGATAAAATTATTAAAAATTTCAGAACCAAAAACTGATGAAAGTGCACGTAGTAAAGTAAGCTCTAACTTGTTTTTAATGTATTCAATTTTATTTAAATTGGAAAAATTAAAATAAAATTAATCCAATTTAAAAAAATAAGGTACCGGTATTTGTTTTTTAAGTAAATTCGGCTTGCATAAAGTGTGTGAATTTTAAATTAAAAATATGTTATAACGAAGCTCACGCAATAGTTGTAAAACTGATCATAGAATAAATGTCATCAAAATATCAGTAAATAATTTACAAAAACTTTAATAAATTTCTAATTTAAAATTTACCTTAAAATTTGGTTTTGCTCGTTTTACTGTTGATAAAAATTCAAGTTAAATCATTATTGTTTTAAAAAGCTTGTTTTACACATAATGTTTTGAGTGCTTTTATAATCAAAAAAATTATTTTAATTTTTAAAAAGGTATTGAACAACGTTCGATTTTAATTTACAAGTACTGTATGCAATAAATCAGACCATTCTGTAGTGCTATTTAAAATTTTACATTACTAAAATCTTAACTATCACATTTTGACATCGGGAATATTATATCAATTTAAAATAAAATACACTTTGAATTATTTATAAAAATTAATTTTAAAGTTGTAAATTTAAATAAATTAATTAATCTATTATTAACATTTTAGAGTAAAATCATCGTAAAACGTCAAGCCGATCCTGCTGATCCAGCAGCTGTTGCACCTCCTCCTGACGCCGGTGTTCCTCCTCCTGACGCCGGTGATCTTCCTCCTGACGCCGGTGTTCCTCCCCCTGACGCCGGTGTTTCTTCTCCTGCTGAAGTTGCTCTTCCACCTAATGCAGGTGTTCCCCCTCCTGGTCCTGGTGCTGCTCAACTACCCAAACCTCCGAAGAAAGGTAAAACATTAAAAATTTTATAAAAAAAAGTTTCAATGTGCTTAATTTTTATCTGTAGTTTAAATATTTTTATATTTTTAGTCTCAACACTCAAAGGTGGTAAGGGTTTTGTAAGTTTCCGCACTGAGTAAATGCCGTGAAATAATATAAAATAGTCATTTTGATTAATTTTTTTATTTTTAGATAAAAATATTTAAGGAAACGGCAAAACAAGCAATTAAAAGTACTTTAAAATTCAAATAATACTCCTATTGTATTTATTACATATTTAAATTAATTTTCTTCACTTTAAAGAAATTCATCACACTGTTGAGGATATATTTGGCGGATTCGATGGCGTTGATGACTTAATACCTAAAGGTTATAAGGGACCTCAAGCCGACTCTGATGAATCTGAAGAGGAAAGTCCACAACCAACTCATAAACCATCTCGAAAGCATCATCATCATCATCACCATCACCATCATTACACTGGAGACGAACAGTACGAACAAAAACACGCAGTGATCGCCAGTAAGAAGGAAGCAAGACATGAAGCAAAGCAACTTGAAAGTAAAGGCGGAGGATTTAATGCAAACATTAATCAAAACAATAATTTTTCACCATCTTTTGGCAATATTGGTGACATTGGAAGTTTGGCGATGCAAGGTAGAGAATTAGCAAGCAATCGAAAATCAGACACTGAAACAAAATCTAGCGAAAGTAAACCTACTCGAACTGACTTACGTCGTTACGAACAATATCTCGAAAAATATTTTAATATGCTCAAACATTTGCTAGTTCAATCTCATCAATCAGATCGAAAAGGACCAGAATATTTTTTTGATTTTCGTCACTTTTATCTACCAAATGTTTATCCTTTGAGCGAGTACGTGAATTAAAAATACTTGAATAAAAAATGTGTACGTTTTTTTTTATTTTAAGATATAATTTCTTTTTAATTGCAGTGCTTTAAAAGATTCAGATGATTCAGGTTCTTCAAGTTCTGAGAGTGATTCGAGAGAGGATACGTCATTAGAGTCTGATGAACTATTTGGGCGAGCAGCAAAAGAAACAAAAGTACCAAAACCAAAACCAACAGGAGCATCTAAAAAGAAAAAACCAACAAAGAAAAAGGATCAAAAGAAGAAAAAGTCATCTGGTGCTCCTGATGCAACTGCTGCTTCTGGTGTAACTGCTGCTCCTGGTGCTCCTGGTGCAACTGATGCAGCTGCTGCACCTGCTACTCCTGCAGCACCATAAAATAATCAGTTTA
>JAQFZN010000491.1:0-28935 GCA_034687075.1 Geophilus carpophagus
TTTTTTTTAATATTTAAAGCACGACTTCAGTTGTAAATACGGAAAATTAAAATTTAATTCATTTTAGAATATTTTATTATTTTATTTTTTGCGATTTCGATTTTATATTTTTATTTTTATATGCGTACTGCATTTTTTATTTTCGTTTATTCCATGGCACAATTGCAATTTTAATTCGTTACCCATAGTTCCATGCAAAAAAAATGGTATAAAATGGTGTCAACTTAAAGCAACGTGTTGACATCATTTTTTAAATTCTCATTTCTAATTTACAATATACTTTTCATAAAATTTCAAATTTTTAAAGTAACGAACTTGGGATTATTATTCAAGTGAAAGATGTGATTTCATGCGAGAATTAACGAGATTTTTGTTTAACTCTTAATCCTTTTCTCTGCTATTGCCATTTTAAAGACGAAAATGAAATGAAATGTTAGGAAAATGTTCGTTTAATTTAGTCCGAGGTAAAACCGGAAGTAGGAAGCGATGATAATTGTCACGTTACTAAAAATTGCAAGTAATTCAAAATGGCTGCGCAATTATAATAATGAATCGAGTGCAAACATAAAATCACATTAAAACTTAGATATTTTTTTATCTCACAATTAATTTCATTTTTTAAATTTTTTTTTCATTTTTATTTCCTATTTCACCTTTAAATGAAAAAAGAACGACCTCCATTTGCAATGAATCTCCCATAACATAATTCCCTGCGAGCTAAAAATCAAGAAATGGCATCATTCAACTTACTGAACCGTTCACTGAAAACAAAATTAGACGCTGTTGTTCTTGTAAAATTGAATTAAAAAATAGAATTTTAAATTTAAAACAACCGCAAGTTCAAATTGAATAATCTTTAAATCTCTGTAATTCTATCAGGATAATAAGAAAGCCAAGTATTAACCAATAAAAATAATATCAGCACAATTGTGTTTACCGAATTCAATAAAATTTGTCTTAAATCTGTTGCAAAAATAAAAAATAAAAAATCAATAATAAAATTTGGAAAATTGACTGAATTTATGAGAAGGGATAAATCCTTCCAAACTGTGTAAATCCCATCCTACTGAATTTTCGATAAAATATTTGTCTTTGTTGAAGTTAATGGTTTAGTGGTTGACGCCAGGATTAATACGAATCCACAAGTAAAGCAGAAAACATTAAGAACTTGGTATATGACGTCATTAGATTATACCCGTCATTTGGCAGCATCCATCTCCGATAAGAGACTTAAGTCAATCAATAAGAGGAGGAGTTGTGAAAATCCCAAAAGGGAATAATGTGGTCTTTGGAAAAATTTTCGACATGTTTACATTCGAGCCAAAACTAAATAATCCAATAGAGCCACGAATGTGTTAGTTGAAACGTGTTGTTATCAAAATTTTATTTTAACTTGATTGAAAAATAAAATTGCTTTTTTATTTTAGAAAAATAAAACAAATTTTAAGATATTGAATTGGTTTGAGAAAAATAAAAAATGAAAGTAACGGGGATTAAAAAAAGAAAGATGAGGGCAAAGAGATGGGAAATAAGCTCAGAAAAGATCACGCTCCATTCCCAACCGCCATCTCTTTCCCGACCCCACTTTCGGTGAAATCAAGTGGAATAGATTTTGAAAGCATTTGTTGCTTGTTTTCAGGTAGCAAATAAAAATTGAAGCGACCTTTATAGTACCCGCAATTTCAACGCATAAAATGTGTTTCACCGTTCCGCCGACTCATTTGGAGAAAAATTTTTAGAAATAAAAATAAAAAAAGTTGAAAACGTTAGAAAATGTTTTAGGAAATGTTTACGTCGGGAGCTTTTATGGCGCCATCAAGAGCTGATTTATAATTGAACCAGTTGGAGGAAATAAATTAAGATTAAAAGAATTATTTATGGATGACACCATTCAATGAATTTACTCGTTTTAAAATTTTCCAAGCCTAAAATTAAAGCCATGAAAGCAGTGACATGTCACGCCAGAACGTAATTCATGTTTGTACGAATGAGAGAGAAGGGAAAAGAGAGGAACAGTGCACGGTGGAACGAATCCATCATGGCTTTCGGCTATTAATTAAGCTTCGCCTTATTAGGCTTGAAAATGAGAGTTATGACATTGCCATTCGAATATGTCGAACGATTCGGTCCTATTTGCAAAATGAATACAGAATTAGTCAAATAACTATCAAATTACATATTTCAATTTGACAACTTTTCCCAAACTCCCCAATCAAACCAACTAGTCAGTTATCAAACATTCTTGCCTCACTATTTACTTAAAAGAAGAAAAAGTGATATATCTCACTGACACAAGTCTATTTCGATTCGTTTTGTCATACGATGGCGCCACATATTTTTGAAATGTTTGAATTATTTCGAAGTGAAACATCAAAGTTTGTTTTCAGTTTGAATTTAATAATTCATCTCGAAGATATAACTCAAGATAAGCTATCTTCCGTCTGTTTGATCAATCATATAGAATATTTAAAAAACAATAAATAAATAATTTTTTATAAATTTTTGTTAAAAATTTCATTCGCGCCTGCTTTTTCTGTTATTTTATGATGATCGCTGCCCCTGTGCTTTGCTGCTAAGCAGAAAAGTTTGGAGGGAAAGCTCATGGGTAGCATCACTGATTTCCAAGTGTGATTGTTATAAAATTGCGATTTATCATCGGTAATGATTTATTTCAAAACAAAGTAACACATCATCCGAACCGCAATGAAGCCTTTGACATTGTTTCCAACTAATAATTTATTGCCAGAAAATTTTTCTAAAACTCATCTAATATTGGGTATTCCAAAGCAATTTTACATTTTAATTTAAAACCTGTCATTTAAACCACTTAAAGAAATTGATTACAACATTACTTAAACAAAAAAACAACAAAGTTTTCAAATTTTTGTCAATATATTTTAGTTTCATGCAACTATACTTTAAACATTTCAATAGAAAAACTGCAAAACTTGAAATTCGAGTCGTATGCCAAGGGCAGAGTATTAAAATCAAACATTCTTGGAAAAATATGTTAAAAAAATATATAAAACATATTTTTATTACCATATTGGGTAGTTTAGTTGCCATCAGCAATAGTAAACAAATACTTTGCGGTATTATTGACATGTATGAAATTTTCATTTCTGAAACCAAACTTTACATATCTGTAAACATTAAATTTTCTAATTAATAAATTACTATTTATAGTTAGTAAATTATTAATTCCATCCAGTAATGTTTCAGAACTAATGAAAATTAATTTGGCCCCTAAAGCTTTGCTTTATTACCATCATTCGGATTATTATATAAAATTAATTATCAAAACTTGTACACTTTCCATCATAGAATCTTCCATTTATTCGAGCCTATGGCTACTTTGCTATAATCTAATTATTTTTTTTTATCAAAAATAAAAGCTCAGTTTCATCTTTTACGATCCTGGTGAAATAAGAATAGAAAAGACAATAAAGAGAACCATACACACACACACACCCTCTTTCTTTCCTTGTATTATGTTTCTTTTATGTTTGCAAGCAATGTGTAAAAATTGCTTTAATTATACCATTAAAAAAATTGAGATTTCAAGCAATATAATAAATACTGTACTTGGAATAAATAAAAAAATGTTATTTACCTGCTCTGACGTTAACTTCAGGACTGACAATAGTCCCGACGGAATTGGATGCTGTGCATCTGTACACTCCCACATGAACACTAGATTTATATTCCTCTCCTCGGAATGGAAGAAAGTGTAAAGTCCCATTTCGAAGTTGTTGTCTCAGTGCGGGCACATCAGACACAGGTGCGCCGTCTGCGTGAATCCATCTGATGACGGGCAAGGGGTTTCCATGTGCGACACACTCGATGCTAGTGCCCGTAAAATTAGAAAAGTCCACATGAGATGGAGGTTCTGTGATGAAAATGGGACCGTGGGGATCGCTCTCCAGTCTCACTCCTATAAATAAATGAAAAATCACAATGTTTTAATTTCTTAAAATGAAATTTGACAATCAGAAATTCTATTTTTTTTACTGTTAATGTAAAAAACCATTCTTTTCTTTCATCAACTGCTCCCACCCTCCCCAATGTAAGAAAAAAATGGAGTCAGCATAAGGATTTATAACCTCGGCTTGCGGTTCGCAACAGTTCCCTAAACACAACAAAATATTTTCGGCTTGATTCCAGAAGAAAGGAAAATTGTCATTGAGATTTGCTGGGGTTTCTTCTTCCAATTTTCAAACCCCATTATTATTATTCTTCCTTTGCAGAAAGAAAATGTCGCTTCTTTGCTGTACACGCAATAAAATGTAGATTTGCGAAAATAATTTTGCTATTTACTAACATTTCATTTTTTTTTCTCGTTTTTAATACGAAAAATAATATAAAAATTGAAAGAAAAAATAAATTTACATTTGCAATGTTTATTTAATTCGAATTATTTTAGAAATGTTGAATATTTATCAGAGGTTTTTAATCCTAAAATGCGGTATCATGAATGCAACCGCGCTTGGTGAATGACCGCCCTTTGCATGTAGCGGGTGCTAAAGAGTTATATTGGACAACATTAACCGGTTTTAACGACCAAATTTACAACTTTCACACCCACGTTTGCAAATTAATGGCACTTTCCACTCGAGTCGGTGCACTATAAAGAGTGCATAATTAAGTTTCTTTTAATTAAAATTTATAATTTCGACCGCAAATGCTGCCTCTTTGAATATTTAAAAGTGATTAGTAAAAATGAACTCGAGTATCGGGCCTAATGATCTGGCAAAAGAGACAAAATGATGAAAATAAAACTATATCACTTAACTTCCTTTTCCACTTTTTCATTTCTCTTTTTTTGTTTTTTGTCTTTTTTAAATTACTTTTATGAGTCATAAAAAAAATTCCAATAAAATAAATATTTTCCTTAAGAAAACCAAACAATAATTCATTTTCATTCAATGAAATTCAATTGTCGAAACCAACAATAACAACAACAGTAATAATAACAATAATAATCATAATAATAATAATGAGAAAAAGTTAAAAAAAAAAAACCAAAAACCCCGCCTGGATGAAGGGGAGGTTGGCTTTCCTGTACAACAATAATTCATCACCTCGCCAACGAACGAAAAGAAAAGAAATCATGTCCTTTAAACACGAATCTGTACTGAGAAGAAAGCAAAATTCCCGACGACAAGCAACCCAATTCCACACTACTAGTGATGTGGACAAAGTCATTACCAACGTATTCATGTCTGTGACATGCTCAGCCTCGCTAAACCTTAACATCCAACAAGAAAAAAAGTTACAGCAATTGTAATCTTAGTTGCGTTGTGTGATTGAAGGCGATGAATTTTTTTTCTTACTTAATTGGTAATTAGATAATTACCAAAAAATCCAATACGGCGAACTGTATCAGTAATTAGTAGATTCAATATCGTGATATCGTAAGTGAAATGATATAAATTAGCAATATTATCAGAAAGATATCACATTGCCCATCTAGTTAGAAGATGACATAAGAAATTCAATAGAATTTCACGCTATTTTCTTCTTTTCTCTGATTATCTATCAACAAAAAGAGAAAAAAATATCCCATCAGAGAGAAATGTCGCTCCAGAAGTAGAAGCTTAGAGAGGAGAAAATGAATTGCACTTGTAGCGTTAATTTTTTTTTGTTGCACACAAAGTTTCGTTGTGATGGAAACTCTAACCACGTTCAATTCTCTCGAGATATGTCGCGCAACAAATGTGATCTTTATTAATTTGACAAAGGGTTTGGAAGTAATGTATGAGTTGCTTTTCTCGTTTCGTTAGTTTTCTGTTTTACTGCTCCACTACTTGTGCATTTGTTAATACAAACAAATTACGTGCTCGACTCGCAACTTCAATCATGTTTGAAACAATTCTGTTGCCTGTCAACGTTTATCAGTAGCGTAACTCTACAAAACGACCACGCAAATTTCCTCTTGTTGATTTTAAAGAGTGAAAATAAAAATAAAAATGTATATGCGATGTCAATAAGAATGGCTGCTGTCCAAAAGCATGCAAACTGTGATTAAGAGTGACGTCAAACTTCATTTCAGGTCTTTTCTATGCGGCAACGCAGCTCGTCTGCCATCACAACCAATGTCAAACGCTACTAAAGTATTCAAATATCGTACACTGGGGTTAAATCGAAACCCACCAGGTGAAGTACTAACTTTTTTTTATGCCTGCCTCGGGTAAAAATAAACTGTTTACATTAAACTTTAACTATTCCACCAACTTTGTTGAAAATAAAAACAAAATTGTTTGACATCTTTTTTTAACTTGAAATTCGTTAGATCACCTCGAGTACAAGTCGCATTTATTCAAGTGCGGTGTTTAAGTTGATTTTTGTTTACCAACGTTGTAGTAAATAATGATGTCGGTTGATACTAAATCGATTGAATCTAGTTCAATAAAGTAGAGGAAAGCATCGTGTGAAGTTTCCGCAATGTGTACAAATGTTTCAAAGAGGATTCAATTTGTAAACACGTGCAAGAGCAAAACGAACCAACCAACCACCACCATTTCATCTAATGATGAATCCTTCGCCTTTCGCCCTTTATACCATTAACCAGAGACACTTTTCCATCACACATTTGCATTACATCCACATAGTAATTGCATAGTAATTTTTGGCACACATCACAAACGGCTAAGCCCCACGAGTGGGCACATTAAAAAGTGATCAAGAACCCGCTTCTCTCTCAATTATTCCATCCGCTAATTTATTAAAACACTTCCTTTCCCTCTTTTTCAACATTTTTCAATCTTATACAAACCTCAAATTTAAACATCTTCTTTGCACATTTTAAGACATTTGAACTGACACTTTATCCCTTTGCCCTAAATCCCCCTTTAAAAAAAAAAGGAAAAAAATGCAGAAATGAGTTGCGAGTCGGCGCACGCGTTCACTACTCCTTTGATCGTCTTCGTGCCAGTAATTCCATGTGGAGAAGGCGAGAGAGAGAGAGAGAGAGAGGGGACTAGTATGTGCGTCTCTTTTCTCTCGTGCCGTTGCTGTGAATCCATTCAGGCAAGACAAAGAACTTCATTTACAAGGAAGGAAGCCCGAGCTTAAGTTGCGTTTAATCAACTCCTCTATCGGATTCCTTATTGGTATAAAAGGGAGTGTTGGATCACACCATTCTCTTTTCTTTCTACCACATGCCAATTATTTAGTACAGCGACCGATCAGAACAAAACGTCAGTATTTTAGTCAAAATTTTCTCCTTTTTTAAATTTTTTCAGTTGGTTAAAAATGAAAAAGTTATTTGTTACGGTCTCGTACCTCGTTTTACAAATTATTTTCTTGATTCGATTCAATCTCGGTTGAAGATGCTTAAGGGAGCAGTTTCCACACATTAAACTGAAATCTCGAGGCCGTGCAATTACAAGCCCAAACACAAGTAAAAATTTTTAACAAGCAAACCCTTTTCTACATCCCGTTACGCATCAAATATGCATTCGTTTAACCCTCTCAAGGCTCTTAAGACCGAAAACTAGCATCTTACAGCGTTTTCTAATATTATCATCGTCTTCGCTTTAAAATGTTCCAGTGGCTCTTACTGAATTAGTCGTTCATGATGTTAACGTGCTTTCATTAAAACGGCTCAAATTTGCTATGGACGAGTGAGTTCAACGTTGTAGATAAAGTTTTCATAATTTTAATTGTTTCCGTTAATTAAAGATCAAACTAAAAAGAATTTTAAAGAATAAAATAAAAATTCAACACGGGTTGTTTGTTATTGGAAATGTTGTTGATGAAAGTGTGAAAATAATACTCAAGTATAGTCCATTTTGTCTCTTTGGTTGTCGTTGTTGTCTCCGGTTTGGATCTGGGGATCTCAGTTTTCGTTACATATTTCCTTTTGATGTCACGCTGAGTGTATCCTTGAAAGCTTTTACTTTCCTGCGAATTTTTTCTGTTTTCATAATCTGTTTTCACACTATTTTGGCTGCCTACATATTTGGTTAGATGTGGTTATTTTCAAGTTGATTTCACTTGAAATTATATCGTTATTTGTTTGAATTTTGTATTTTTGTTTCAATTTTCAACGCAAAAATTTACCACTTGCTGGCCTTCCGCCATTTTCTGTTTTTATTTGATAACGACCGCTAACAAAAAAGATATATTTTTATCAGTTAATACAAATTACAGTAAATTAAATTAAATTAAGTCAAAATTTGTTCTGTTTTAACAGTCCATCTTTAAAAAAAATCGAAAAATATATTTAGTAATAAAAATAAAATATTATATAACACTAAATAACTAAATCACCTCAATAAAACAAATTGCATTGAAAAATCTCCTAATATAGAACCCGCGATGCATAGAAATATTCAAATTATTACCCTATGGAGAATTAAAAGAACTAAAAATAAACTCGTTTCTTTTGGCACCGAGTCAAACACCGCACCACAATTTCTTTAAACAAAATAAAATTTAAAAAAAATATGAAAACCAAATAAAATATAAAAAAAAAACTCAACCTAAGCGTCATATTTAATGGTTAGGGTCAAGGAGCACGTTTCCCTTTAACTTTAATGATGACTCGAAGATTAATGGATTGGCAACAAAGTTGTTGGTTAAAAGGAGATCCCAAGTTCGAGAAAAGGAGAGAAAGATGTACGGGTCAGCATCGATGACCCCCATATGCCATCGATAAATATTTTGACGTGTGTCTTGATATTGCACGTAAAGCTCATCTTTAATATTTAGTTTGCTGCCATTCTTTATCTTGACCTATGTCGGATATCTAATTACGATTCTCGCTTTTTACGACACAAAGTAGCTGACATTGCCACTTTAGCTCCAACCACACTAAGAAAAAATGCACACATTGACCAACTCTGGTCCTCTTGTCCATTTTTTTCAACATATCTTTATCTGTATATACATTTTTTCCCTTTTACTTGACCATGAAGCAATTTCTCGGGGATCGATAAGTTTAGCAGGGTAGAACGTCGAGCTTACATCAACGTAAACATCCTTCAAAACCCCAACAAATGTGAATTATATATATATATATAAAATATATTTATTTATTTATAGTATAATATTGCATTAAATTTTTTAAAAATAAATATTTTTTTTATTTTGTGTTTCTTTTAGAAATTTTAAGTAAACAAATAAAATTCCACTCGTTCCTTCCATTCGACTTGATGCACGTGTGCACGTGAAGCGCATTTATTGATGACGCGGGTCTCGTGTTCGGTTAAAAAGATCCTTTCAATGTCGAGCCGTAAAACGTCAGTCTACGCTCCGACTCAGTCCCGTATTTCAACTGGATTTCTATATGAAGCCGAGCCCAGCAAACACAAACCAAAATCCGCCTTCGGCTTCCACAATTTATGCTTCTCAGCTATGGTCGCCATAGAATATACCATCAACACCCAACCTTTTTTCTCTTTTTTCTTTCTTTTTTTGTTACCCAGCCTCAACACTGTTTTTTCTTTGCTTTCTTTTCATCAATATAGCTAGATTCCATCCACGAGAAAGAAAAAAAGTAGTAAAAACGAACGTGTTTAAAAATTGATGGAAATTTGTGAAAAAATATACAAAACATGTATTTTTAATAATAGTACAAATTTGAAATTTAAATAGAATGTACACGTTTATTTATTTTTCAAACTGGTGTTTAAACAATTTTCAAAGAGAATTTAAACGAATTTGTTGAAAATTTTCTTCATATTTATTTTTTTCACAAATTATAATTAAAGCCAGTTTTTTTTTAATTTGTAAAGAAATAGAGAATGTTTAAATAACATCAAAATAAATTTCAATTCATTTCATTTAATAATTTAAATAATTTAGTTGAATAATATTTTTATTTTTAAAGTTTTTAAACTTTAAAGAAAAAATTTATTTTTAATTAGCTTGTTTTCTGCATTTGAATAAATAAATTATTCATCCCAATAGCACAAATGACCACTTAGAATGACCAAGGAACATCCAAAACCCCCATTGAGACATTTTTAAGATGTCTTTTGGACGTTATGTACTGTCTGGGGTATTTCAGAAATTCTAAATCAGAATCAATAAATGTTTTACATTAAAATTCACCATTTTAAATCAACCCAAAACAGTATAAATATGTTGAAAATCATCAAAAAACTATTAAAAAATTTGAAATTATGAAATAATGCAAAAGAATTTACTAAATCTAGATTAATTTCGTGTGCAATAAACGCACGATTGTCGTAACGTTCACAATTTATTCAACATGCTGATTCTTGAAATGAGACGCAACCTTAGAGCATAGGATCGGATGATGCATTTTGATGAATACCTACTTTACTGCTTTCATGTAGCGTAATCTGCGAAAACCACATTGCGTCTAATTTTCATCGTCTGACATCAAGTTCGGCTTTAAAACTTTTCATTACTCCCCGCCGTTATGTGTGAATGTGAGTTAGCAGCAACGCGAGTCCTACTTAGTCAGTAAGCATCAGCATTCATTACATTTGCACCAATTTCTCACACTGAAACTTTAACAACCCTTAAAATGGCTTCTTGCAACGCAAATCTCACCATACAAAATATTACATCACTAATACGTTTTGATGGGTTATCGAGAATCACGTGACAAGTCAAAGTCACTTATCTTCTTTAAAAGCCTTTCAAAAACCAATTATAGACGCTAAAATTGCTCATTTGTTGATAAAATATTTACAGAAAAATCAAATGTTTGCATAATTCTCCGGTTTAAGATTGGCATATTGCAGACATTTTGGCATTTATTCATAAATCTCTCTTGTTTAGCTTTAGAAATTCGGTTGGTAATGAAATTATAATGAAATAAGAACTTTTTTTCACTGAAATCTGCACAGGATCAATACTAATAAAACAAAATCTCATAACAGGAAAAAAAAGATAGTAAAGACTAGAAAAGAAGAGAACCCTCCAACTCGTGTTACGACCCTTGAGGAGGAAGCAAAACTGGTGCAACAAAAATTATTACCTGGCTCGTAAAAGAATTATAGAGGAAAAGACTTGCACCAGCTAATAGATATCCACACTAGTGCATTAAACAGATACGAGCCTGACAACATGAGGAACTTATATTCAATAAAAATATAAAAAATAAAGAGAAAAGTTTCCACCCTTGTAAAGAGAATAGATGCGTGAATGAATGGAGAAGGGGTCTTCAAAGAATAAGGAAATGTCAAAGTTAAATTTTAAATTACAGTGTTTAGTCAATGTTAATGCTTACAACCTTTTATTATTTTTAATATTGTTTGTTTTTATAATTTTGCGCTTTTTAGTGAGTTTTTTCCTGACTAGCCGCATGTTATTGTATTTTAGAATATTAAGAAATTCATATAAGTTAAATAAATAATTTTCGTTTTTATTTTTATCGTATAAAACAAATTTTAGCTTCGTTTTGATGCATCTTAATTTGTTTCAGAAGCTGCCATTTTGTTTTTCTTTTTCTTATTTTAATTAATTATTTATTCATTTTAATTTTCATGTCGCCATTATATCATTACGTATCATGTATTTATTATTATTCTTTTCACTTCTCCATTCTTTCGAGATAATAAAAATGTATATTAAATTAAGTTAAATAATAAAAACGAATTTCATTTAATTTTAATTGAGATATAAAATAACATTTCTCCACTTTAGTTTAGCTATATAAATAGATAAATTGCTTTTCTTACAATTGGTTTTTTATAGAATAACGATTATGATCGCCGAGAAGATGCAATGAAACGAAACTGAAACAAATGAAAAGGGTTATAGACCTTTTCCTAAGCTTCTACGGCATTGACTGGATGCCAAGTTGTTAGCGGATTTCTCATCTTACGTTTCTTTGCAGCGGAAGAAATTGAGGTCATCTTGCGGTTTCCTACTCAATTCAATACCAAAAAGTAAAAAAAAAACTCTTTCAACAATCGTATAAATACAAAAAGAAAGAAAGAAAAAGAGTGGAAAAAATGTCCGTTGCATCTTCGATGGAAAGAAAAGTTTTCTAATTTCAACATCCATCACTTTTGTTTTTCATTTTATTTCTTCGTTGCAAAGTGGCGTAAAGTGCGTGTTGCATCACAAACAAAATTGTTTCCTTTGCATGAAAACTTACACGTGTTCAAGTTAAAATTTTATTTGACCGAGCAGAAGGCGGTTCCCTTTTCCATTAGCGGAATTTCATGCTCCAAGACCACGCCCAAACACACACAACTACCGCTGCCGATAAAAAAGAAGGAAAAAAATGGAAAAAATAAAAATAATCCCACGACACTTTGGGGCTGTGAAATTGCTTCGATATTGAATTATTTATTTATTTATTTAATTTAACGCAAAACTTTATTTTTCTATTATCACACACCCTAGATGCAAAACTTTAAAAGAAAATATCGATTACCAACAACAACTTGATCAATTTAAACACTTTCGACATTATATATTAAATAAATTAATAAAAAAAAATTACTTTGACATTATTAAACTCTAATTAATTAATGAACTAATTAAAATTCAGCAACAAAAAACCGAGCATGCAATCAGTGCTTCAAATCACGAGATGTAACGCCTGAATTTGTAAACAATTATGTAAATATCCACAAATATTTTAATATATCGATAAATAAAAGAAATTATGTAATTACTAAGTATAGATTTAATGAGTAGTAATTTCCGTTGCTTATTATTGTCTTTTTAGCTCTTAAATTTATGTACTTTGTGAATAATAATATAGTAGATGTACAAAATAATGATGTTGGTGCTTTGTTTACATAGTTTAACCAGTATCAACGAGTGTGGTGAATGTTAAAGCAATGTGTAGAGCGAATAAAATTTAGAGTTTGATTAAATGTCAACACGAAACGCATTACCACATTTTGTTTCTAATCCATCACATCTATTCATGTTATATAGTAAATTTTATGTCTAAATATCGGATTTGAATACAACAATCACGCAAACTTATAAATTTTGTATGAAACAACACTTTATTTAACAATTTTTCGTGTAAACATTACCATCATTTTCAAACCTTAATTTATATTTCACCTGACATAATGTAAACGTTATCAATATAATGTATATTCATCAAAAAACCGAATCTTAATGAATCCGCAAATCCATTCATCAATTTTTAAGCAAAATGTATTAGTACGTAAATGATCTTCTTTTCTTCTTTACGTACTAATTTATTTATACACACGAAAAAAAAATTAAAACAAAGCTCAAGTTGAAGAGGAAAATAAGAGATCGATACAAGATGGACAATTCAGTATCCATAACGACACGATGCCCAAAGGCAAATGGAAAACCACTGTCAAATAGAAAAAGCTCTTTACCTAATGATATGACCCCGAGGTGAAATTACTACGATAGTAACGATACTTTTAAAGATGAAATGTGAGGATTTAAGGTTAGGGTTAATAAAAAGTGAGCATGTGAGCATTTCTAATTGGGTAGCGCTGTTATTAGCGGATGTCATTTTTGCACAAGAAGTCGGGGACAACTTTTACTGCGTCCGCAAGTCTATTGAAGAGATGAAAGCAGATTTATTGGCTACAGCAGTTGATGGAAAACCATAAGAAGAGAGGAAAGGGCTATCAAACAGGAAATGGCAAACCCATAAAAAGATCGCCTTTTCTCAATCCAGCCCCCTCATTTCTGTACTTCACAACGACTGTCCCATCATCAAAACACATACACTACTTTTATTTTTATGATCAAATAAAATTAAAAATAATTTTTATTCTTAAAATTAGATAGCTCAACGAAAAATCCACCATTAAAGGTCTATTCGGAAATACGATTAGTCATTTAAAACGTGAAATAACGTTAAAACAAGTTGATTTAACGTTAGATAATGATATAGGAATGTCACTAAAAAATTAGTTCAAATTTAAATTACTTAGGAACTAGGCTTTAATAGAATATTAAAAATTCATGAGTTCATGTCAAACTATCAATCATGGCGAAGAGAAAGAATAATGTAATTATTTATAAAGCTTTTATTATAATATATATATAAGAATTAAGAAGGAAAAAGAGTTTCTTTAAAGTTTTATTGTTATTAAAGAAGAAGAAAGAAATAAAAATATAAGAGATGTCGGAGAAATTCTTGCATGGGTCACATTCTTTTGCGCATGCGTTTTAAGAGAAAGTGAATTTTCAATTCTGCATACTGCTAGGGACAAATGAAGGGGTCTCACGAAGTGAGTAATCACATCATAAATCATCCAACACTGCCAGAGACTCATCATCACCAACTTGCGACTGAATTCTGCGAGTCCAAATAAGAAAGAAAGAAAAATATAAAAGAATAGTGGAAAGAAATTCAAAGATTTTTTTCTTTTTTACATTTAACTTGAAAGAAGGGGTGAGTTTAAGGCATCTGGCAATCCGCACCTCCCACACATCTCGCATGCAAATTGCAATGTGCGCGTGAACAGGCATGAAAACACCATCAACACACGCGTCATTAAGCCAAAGGTTGAATCACCAGTAAATGCACACGATGCAAATACTTGCTTAATTGTACCTCTGTATACCGAGAGAATAATTAGAAAGCAGTGGTGACCAAATTACAGCACCGCCAATGATTGCAGACAAGAATTTCATTTTACTTAACTCTTAATTCATCTTGTCAACCAACGACCAAGTTGTTTCGAAAACCTAAAAGCTCATCATTTTAATGCAATCGCAAATTAGTTCCACTAACTTGATTATTCATTACTAAAAATCCTTTTCTATATCACAACTGCTCGTATGCGATGTTCAACTATTTTAACGCAACGTATGATGGGAAATCAAAACCAACATGGCGCCCAAATTGAATTTCATCGCTTTAAAGACGTTTTCAATCATATCTCGTAATCCACTTGACCAAATTTCAAAAAATAAGCTGTAAATTGGTATATTTGCAATACTTTTCCAATTTGTCACTACCTCTTTCCTTTCAGTCGATCCAATGCATTAGAATCAATGAAAAAGGGTTTTATGTCGGTTCAATCTTTCCAGTACAGTTGGCGACCGTTTTAAGTATTCAAAACACTTGCCTTTGGTCAGAAATGTTCAGTGAGATGAAGTAAAAGAAGGAAATGAAAAGAAAAATCCATAAAACTAAGTCAAGTGCTAGCACTCTCAAATAGACAAGCATGCTCAAACAAGCCGGCAGCAATCGAGTGATGGACGGAGTAAGATACTATAATTCACTTAGTGTAAGGAAGCATAATAGTTGCTGAGTAAAACAAGCTAAAATGTCAGTGACAGGTCGAGCAAATCAATTACACCTTTAAAACTGCATAAACCCATATCAGAATTGAGAAGAGTAAGAAGATGGTGCCCCCAGGATGCCATTAGTGTGCTCGGCTTCTCCATTCTTCTCAACATGAATTATTTCGCTTCTTTTACTGATGCGCAAAAAGAACAACATTTTTCCAAACATGACACCAAATGGAAATCTTTTAGAGTGAAATTTTAAAAATAAATCTCTCTTTTCACTCCATTTTTTACAGAATTGTACAATATAAAATAAAAAGTAAAATAAAAATTTATTTTTCTTCTTTTAAACTTTTAACGCTGGATCATCATCTTCAATGACAAAGAATGAGACAAATATAAGACGACATGCTGCTGTCATCTCCCACCAACCGGAAGCCAATTCCTGGCGTTTCATTTCCCTTTACTTTTTCGTGGTCTTCCGTTTGAAAAATCACACAATTGGAAAATCTTTGAGTATACCAATAAAGAAAGACACTAACTTTCAATTCGAACCAATGCCATTCTTTTTTCCTTTATTTTTCATTAAATTTTTTTTTATTTACCAAACACAAAATTAAAAAAAAAAATTCAAAAAGAATTATTTATTTATTTTCCAAAAGTTAAATAGAAAACTTATCTAATTTTATCTTCAATGTCGCAAATGACACTTCATTTAAATTTCAAGGTGTGAATAAATGAGACCTTCAAGATACATTTAAATTAAGTTTGCTAACATTAATTCAGAAGCAAATAAAAAGTACTTGGAATCGAATTTCTCTTCAGTTCCCCTCTCTCCGTTTGCTGATAATGAGTGCTTGCGAATAGAGCAGGTGTTAGTAAAGGGTTCGCGTCTCCCCAGTGCAAATGCTATGACAAACATACAAAATTGAATGGGCCATCAATCTCACTCACTTAGTGCAAAACGAGGCAGGTGGCGCGCAGCGAATGAATTGGCCTCGAGGGAAGGCCATGCTTCAACGTCTGTCCAGGGAGGGGCAAAACGACGCCCATTTTATAATTGCTTTAAATTTTTCATTTCTTCACGATAAACTACTCGTCTAACTACCAATCCCTTATTCCCGAAAGATTTCTTTTTAAACAACTCAAACTCATTCTCGTTCACTCACTTAAAAAAATCAAATTTGAAATTGACGAAAATGTTTGATAAAGAATAAACAATAACACCTTTGTAAACATACGAATGAAAAATGTTGACCTTACATTTGCTTTAAATTTCTATCAAATAATTGTTTACGATCAAGTCAGATGTTGGAAAAATTAGCATGTAAATGTATGCAGATATCATGTAAAATCATTCTAAGTAACCAAACCTAAATCAGGGGTTTTGAAGCAAGTAGAAAACATAGTGTTTACTTCCATGTTGCATTAAAGAGAGAGTTTGCATGCAGATATTCCTGCAGATTTCGTGTAAGGTCAGCGAGTTAATTGTAGACCATGATAGCCATGAAATTTAAATGGCTGACATTAATTCAAGACATCGTAATACCGTATACTTTAATTGAAAACAACACTTTATTCTACAGTTTGCGACAAACTTATTGCTTATCTACTTTGAACCAATATAGTACAAACTTCTGTAAGTTTGCAAACAAACCAATAAGCAAGCAATTTCCTAATGGAAGTGATAAACAAGAGACAGCGCGCACTAATTAAATGCATTATACATCATATTTCCTATATAATGTACTCCTTTAAGTCTAATTTTATTAATTTAGTTAATATCAATTAATACATAATCTAAAATTACACCAAATATGGAAATATTGATTCATTTGCATTATAAATCAATATATCAAAAAAGAAAAAAGTGAAATAAAATCGATATTTCAATGTGAAAATGTAAAATTAATTCCTTAATAAAAATTAATTTATTCTTTTAACAAATTGCTATGGCATTATTTATTAAATATCGATTTCCTATACATAAACATGCCATTTTTTGAGATATAAATATAAATAAAAAACATTTCATTTAAAGCACATGTGAAACATACTTAAGATGAACTAGCAATAAATTGCCAAGTGGCCTGTTACATGTTGACACTACTAATTACAATTTTAAATCTGTCCTAGCCACCTGTTACCACAATGTTTACTCGACAACGTACACCTTAAAGCAAAGAAGAGACATATACTGTATATATACTGTATAAACAAAACGCTATGAGTTGCAATTAACGTTTCTATTAATTAGAAAAATTCGTCACTGCGATGCCCTAGTGCAATTTAAATTTAATTTATTATTCATAATTCAATTTATAATTAATTACATTATTAATAATAGGACAATGTATTAAACGGTTCGATGCAATGCATTGATTTGCGTACTTGAACAATTTCAAAGTGAAAATAAGCCCGCAGCTGAAATGAATGAAACAAAGTTTGTCGATGCAAATAACTGAGCAAACAGAGGATTCGCAAATCTAATTACTAGTACATACACTGGACCTCGAGGCTGCAAGCGATTCTATGGAAATGAAAGTGGCCAACATATATTAGATTGATTTGAAATGCACTGCTTCCATTACGAGTTTCACATTAATTGAGATAATTGCTACCTTATCGTTTGTTGGCATCTAAACGATGCATTTCCCAACACCCGGTTCGAGTTTTTCAAGAATTGTTCATTTGATAAAAAGATGGGTTGGAAAAGAAAATAAAAAATAAAAACATTTGACTGTTTTAATTGGCTCTTTCCTCACCCGGTGTCTCTAGAGGAAATTGTTGGGGGAGTAAACAAAATTAGAAAATTGAATTAGGAGTCATTTGGGAGCTGTATCCATGGAGATGATGATGATGATGACGACTTTTTGTTGTTATGAAAAATGTTGGGAAAATAAAATAATCAAAATAAATATTTATCTAAATCATGGCAGTTTATCTGTCAAGTTTTATAGTTGCATAAACAATGTTAAACATGACTTGAAATAACATTTCATTTTCTTATCATCAACTCCTAGTTGGGTTATTAAAATGAGTTGGGTTAAAATATTTTGTCTTTTTATTTGTTTTTATTGTATTTTTATTAGAAAAAATGAAGATAAATATTTCGACTAGTTGTTGTTGTGTTTTCAAGTGTCAGTTACAATGTAGGGAAAACGAGTTAATCAAGTCATGAATTTTTTAAAAGGCATGTTCTTTATGGTGTAAAAACATTATACATTTATTCCATGTTGATCACGCAACCAAAATGGCGGCAGATGGTCGATTTAAACTAGCACAATATTAAATATTTAAATCTTTAAAAACCAAGTTAAATAAATTTTATTTAAATATAATCAATTTATTACTTGTAAAAATAAATGTTAAATATCTAATGAAATTGTTGAAAGGCAATTACTCGCTTAAATGTAAATTTAAACAAAGTACCATGCCTTTAAGGCATGACAAAATGAAAACTGAACATGCGTCGAATGCCCTTGCTTAATTACTTCTCGTGTTACTTTGGTTAGAGAAGTTATATAACTTTATATAAAATTAAATAATAAAGTATCAACAACATTTTTCTCCTATAGTTGCGCAATTAAATCGATATTCATTGGCATTTTATGTTTAGAAAATGTTATTAATCTGTTCACGACATAGTTTTAATATTATCACAATGGAATTTGAAAAATTTAAGGTAAAAACTAGTTAAACTGAGTAAAATCCATAATCTAAAATGCATTATTAATTTTAAAATGTTGCTGCTTTGCTGTTTTGATGCAAAATGATGAAAAGAAATATATTTTCATACATAATACAACACAACCTTTGAGATTTTAAAGCTCCGAACAGCCATATTGATATTTCCCAGTTGCATTTTATATACTCACTCTTCAATTCGAAAGTAAAAAAAAAATTCGGTTGCCATTTCTGAATCAGTGGTTTGTTATTTACATCGTAGAGTATACTCTACGAATCTGAGCACCTCATGACTAAAATAGTAGCTCTAGAGCCACAAAAGACAATAGAGTAGGGCTTTTGGTGCAGCCAGACAAGTGAAAATTTTGTTGAACAGTAAAAACAATCAAAATGGCCGATTGAGGCTCATAAATTATCAAATTTAAAAAAATATTTTTTGTCATTTTAAAGTACTAAGTGAATAACATGTCGAAAAAAATTGTCACTAGTTGTTTTCTATTATTTACGTCATAGTATGATATAATGTGATTAAGGAACTGGAAATAAATTGTGTTCCAGTAGCGAAATAAATAAAAAAAAAGTCGCTTTATGGTCATGAAAATCAAATCAAGTTACTGTATTGTTTCTTTCCACTCGCTAGATCTAATTTAAGTCCATCGAATAAAATGTATAAATAACAAATAAAAATTGACAAGTCAATTGAAATTAAATTAATATTTTTATGTCCATCAATACTAGTTCGTGTTATACTCTCTTTAAAATATTTTCTCAAATCATTAAATAAAAAAATGAAAATCTCGTGCTACCAAGTACTATACATTATGACTTGTTTTCGACGTTAATTCGATTTGTTTTGCAAACATAATTCCCATACTAATTACATGTTGTGCACATTCAAAGGCTCGGACTTTGCAATAAGCTAATTTACATGCAAATATAACATTTCATTTCAACCAGTCACACGTACTAAAATCTAAGCACAAAAACCAACACATTTAAATAAATGTTAAACAGACGTCAATCGAATAGACTTCGAAGTGAGTCACGTTCATGTCCCAACACTAGCAGTGATCATTCATGAATAATTCACCACCAGAAACTTGAATATTCACATATTTCGCAAGTGAAAGATTTTTACCTTTAACTTGCGTCTGTTTTCTCCTTTCCTCACCATGAAAAAAAAAAGTATCAAGCTTCTAATTAAGTTTTAAATATTATTCTATCGGTCCCACAGCACCTCATCTCATTAGCCATTCGGTTAATTAAGAATCGCGCAGATGGACAAGAAATTTAAAATTTAAAATTTAAAATTAAAAAAAAAGTTGGTTTTAAATAAATTGAGTAAAAGAAATAAAAATTAAAAATGTTTTCTCTTTTTCTTCGTCTGTTTGAGTCGAGCACACACCTGTCTTAATACTCATCTCATTACGAGGTACTCGCAATATCGCAAATTGCTTTTGCTGGTTCGTGACAAATCAAAGTTGACAAGGCAGCAACGTCTGACACACAAGGCTTG
Organism: Geophilus carpophagus; assembly: GCA_034687075.1. NCBI lineage: Eukaryota > Metazoa > Arthropoda > Chilopoda > Geophilomorpha > Geophilidae > Geophilus > Geophilus carpophagus. The sequence continues at coordinate 20,381 of JAQFZN010000491.1, forward strand.
AATAATCCAATTATAGTAGGTTCAAAATGATAATTAACTTCTCTGCTATCGTTCGTGTAAAAATAGTGCGGGAGTCATGAATAAACCACCTGTGCAACGCTGTGCACATTAGATCTAGTGCGCATCCCTCAAATTGGAACACGTGAAGTTAACAGACAAAAACAAAATGGACTAATGATAGATTTAGTTATTGTTTTGCAAAATTGTAAACATGTCAGAGGAAAAAGTTTTTTAATTTTAAAAACTTTTTATTAAAAAAATTTAAGGATGATAACAGAGCCGGCGAGAGAAATTTTGGTGCTCGTGCCCACTCTCTAAAAATAAACATAAACTTTAAACATTTTAAATAAATTCACAGTAAAGTACATTCAAAAAATTACAATTTGATAATGTTTAATTAGTTTCTATGAATCTATTTAATAATTATTATTAATCAAATAAGTCGGGCCGTGACAGAAGTCTCAGATGTCAGCTTCTCTCGGCAACTCTGGATGACATTATATTTTTAATTTTCTTTTATGTAAATGCGATCAAATGTGCCGCGCTTTCATCTTTTTACATCTTAAATCTTAAAAAATCATTATAAATAATGCTTTTTCGGTATTAGTTTTAATTTTATTTTTGAGAATTAAAACAAGATAAATATTTAATTAATAACTTACTTATAATAAGGTAAGATTTAATTAAAAACTGACATGAAAAAATTTCCTCATTGAAAATGCACATTTTCAACTTTAAATTATTTAATATGTACACAATAACGAGCTATCCAAAACTATTTATCATAAGTCTTATACAATTTTTCAAATTTATTTCTTGATATATTTTTAAAAAAAAAATAAAAAAATAAAAATCCATACACATAAACCTTCCTTTTTATCCAACGCTTTATTCAAAAAAATAAAATAAAAAATAAAAAAATCCTCAAGAGCAGATGAAAAAATTCTTTCTAAAACGCAAATATATTCCCTCATCATTTCTTTCTCCTTAAAAAGTTTTTTTTAAAGTCGAGAAGAGAACAATTCTCTATCAGGACGAAATTATTCAGCTACATTTGAGTCGAATCATCAAGCCTCATTGAATGTATTATCCAAAGTTCATTTACATCGAAATAAAGTGTACGTGGTCTATCGCCTTCAAACACCTTTTCTCTGTCATTTACATTCCGAGACTTGAATTTTGAGTTGACGACCATTTTTTTTCTCACTGTGCACATAGTTGCTAAGGCACGTTTTGCCTTTAGGTTGTGTATATCAGAGGTTCCATGGATATTAGTATCGTTTTTCACCATACTGCAGCTCCCTTCACTTCCATTTAGCTCTTTTAGCACGTGTTGTGTTATTGCATATCCATTTTTAGAAAAGGGGAAAAAATGAAGCAAAACAAAATATTTTTTTTCTGTTTCATTAAAAAAAAAACAGAAAAAATAAAAAATCAGAGTCCATTTTCATATAACTTTCGAACATAAAGTCACAAAATGATGGATTGTTGTTGAGAGCGTAAATCTTTTGTGTCACGTCTCTTGCATAAATCATATTTATTTATAGTCCTTAACAAATAAAAAAATAGAATAAGTGGTTAAAGATAATCTTTTTTCTATTTTTATTTTATTGTTTGACATAGTTTAAATTCCAAAAGACGCTTAGTTTCTTTTTATTGTAAATTGTCTGATATAAGTTTGAAAATTTTGAAAAAATTTGTTAATTTTTTTATTTATTTTAATATTTTTTTATACTCATAAGTTTTAATGAGAAGCACATATGTATAAAAATCATATAAGAACAAATTTCCGGTAATTCTAAGGACAACAAACCATGCAAACATCGTCTTTTAACGCCTAATTAGAAGCAATTTGCACACTTGCTCAACCCTTAATCTCGCTCCTAGAAATTAAGAAGAAACATAAAAATTTGTCACGTCATATTCACAATTAATAATGTCGATCATGTAATTATACAATATTAACAATATTATTATTTTATTTTTGCAAAAATAGATAAATAAATACAAAATCTTCATTAACCATTCATAATTTTTCATATTTTTCAAAAGAATTTGCATAACCGAATCCTCTCCCACATTTGCAGCAATCGTGGATCGAATTAAAATGTTGATACTCTCTAATCTTCATCTTACACTTTCGGAATAACAAGTAGAAACACGAATAAACAGTTGCAACAAGAAAAAAGATCAAGCCACACCCATTTTACTCTTCAAGGAACCAATTTTATTGCCACTCGGTCTTACTCACAGAAAATAGGCTTCAACTACGTCCCCATACACACAAAACTGCAATTCTCTTTCATTTATCATGTGTGAACCCGCCAATTACTCTCATCTTTGAAGATTGTTACGCCCGATTCTGGTCATAGGTGGCACCATGAAAAATAAAAATAAAAATCAGTCCAGCCAAACGGCTGGTATGTCTACAACTTATTTCTGGGTGCACGGTTATCGTTCTAATTAAACCAAGTAAAGAACTTGTTGATTCGATGGAGAGGTGATTTACGAATGGTCATTTCGGCCATTCCTTCGGCCACGCCTTTAGATCCACTCGAAAGCCCACTCGAAGCTACGCTTGATTGGCGAGCTACTATTAGTTTTTCTTTCCGCTTCAACAAATGTCCACGTCAAATTCTGACTGATGCTACTAAAATTGGGGTAAGTGAACTTCAAGACGTCATGTTTGTGTCTGACCATATCAATTAATTAAATAAAAAACTTTTCTTTATCTTATCTTCATTGATTTTAGACAGACAGATAAATCTTGTACAAGTTTGTTGCATACAGCATATCCACTTAAAAGATTGTTTCATAAGAAATTGATAGAAAAATTGAAGGGGAAGACTCAAACGTATCAAATTCCATTGGAAAGTCTTACAAAACAGGAAATAAGGTAATGGAAACTTGCATTTGCAGTGACAGGTATTGCAGATTCTTGTGAATTAGGAACAATATTTTTAAAAATTATATTATTTATATTAACAAAAATAAAATTTTGTGAGATAAATTTAAGCAATGAACCACTCATTTTATTTCATTTGCCCCTCGAGTCTCGTTTCAGTGCCATTGCCAACAGTAGGAAAAAGAAAAGGCGCTAAAAAAATCTACTACTAATGAGACAATCCCACTGGCTATTCAAGCACCATTTATGTGCAGTGGACTGCCAAAATCTTTTTTATTTTTCCTAAAACCAATATTAAACTAATTTTATCTTTTTATTATTGCTCAACATCGAAATTTTTTGGATTTGCAACAAAAACTAGAAAAAAAATTATCCAAACTAAAGGCACTTTCTAACCGTAAACATATCTATCCATTTACAATGTACAGGTCACTTGACTAACTCGAAACTGGCACTTCTCATTAGCTTAATGGAAACCACAAAACTATAAAAACGGAGAAAAACGTAATGAGAAAAGAATACAACTAATTCCAATTTTCTCTCTCTCTCTCTCTCTTTATTGCACATCTACTCTTCATTATTCCGCTCTTATAACTACTATTTACACACATTTATCATTAAGCACAATTTACTAGGCAAACAAACACAACCAACATCTATCTATATATCGCTGTACGTGCACTTTGTGACATCAATTACATTTCCGTGCAAAGACACAACGTTTATTTATACCAATGCTCCTCGTTATCTGTAAACGAGGTGTCTCCTGACGAGCACAAGTTGCACTTTTCATATTCACCATGACGTTATCTAGTGGCATCCGAGTTAAAATACGCTGACAGATTCGTGGCTCTCGCATCGCATTTATCTACAAAATGTTTCTTTTCTTCAACCCATGTAACGATTGTTTCGCAACAATTGATCACAAATCGATCAACTTACCGAGCAAACGTCAGACGGCGCTGCTAATGATCAATAAATAACAACACAAATTGATAATATTTATACGAATATAGATTTCCTAGTTTGTACGGTAGTCTGAGTATTTCCAAGTAAATTTTTCATGTTCCCATCGGATTTAAAAAGAGATAAGCAGAATCAATTGCGCTTAGTGCATGTAGGATTTGTGTCGAGTTTGGAGTGAATAATTAATGGTCTTTCTCTTTCTCTCTCTCTCTCGCTGTGTCTGTAGTAAAGTTACATAAATAAATGATTTGCTCCGTGAAAACACATGGGAAAAGCAAAGCGGGGATTTTGCACGTTCGGACCATTCAAATGGGCTTTTGTTGTTGCTCTTGCTTCGTTTAAAACTTCATTTATCAATATTTGCCCGAGTCATTATCTTGCACAACTCGTTTTCCAACGGCGAACTCGTTTGCTCGTCTAAAGGCCGCACGACACCAATTCGTTATAACGAGCCAAAACAACAACAACAACAACTGCTACAACAATTCTTCTCAAACTAATAAAGAATGATTTCCAGTTGACGTCTACGCTCCAAATTTGCACCTACTTCAAAGGGATAAACAACAGAGCTATTCATTTTAGCGCCGTTAACAACACCTTTCCTCTTTGAAATCATAAATAAAAATGTTGTTTTACTGAATATGACAATGAACTCTTGTGATGAATGCAACTAATCATCAGTTTTCTGGATTATAATGCATTTTAATTTCCTTTGTTCAATTTTAACATGTCAGACATTAAATTTCGATCGTCTTTGTTTTTTTTATGCATTTCAAAGTTGTAAATTATAAGTTATTTAAAATATTTTTAAAAAATTATAAAATTTGCATAATTAATTATTTTTAAAACTATTAAAGTTGTAAAATGCATCTTAAACAGATTTTAAAATGCATGTTAAAGCATTAATGTCTATTTATTACTCAAAGTCATTAACTTAACCCTAATAGTGATCCATTTTTCACACGAAATATTATTACTCTAGTGGGATGTATTCATATTCGAGTCATTTGAAAATAATGTCCTCGAGACGTCACATCATATTTAATGTGACATTATACATAAATATTTTTTTATTCAATCTTTTTAAAGTTTTGAAATTAAATAAAATGTCGACATTTGGTATGAAGTATATTCTTCTGTGTTTTAAATTATTTGACAAAATCGTGTTTCTTATTAAATTTAATGTAATTACGCCCTTAGTGCTTTTCAAATTTCAATTTTTTTCCCAACTGCCATTTTTGATATGCAACGTCTACTGTCAGTATTAATATTTTAAGCATACACTTTAATCTTTGCGATTCATTTCGCAATTCAGTTGCTGGCAACTGACTATGGTAATGGATTATGGTTACAACCAACCTTATATCTTGCTACTTTATATTCAAAGCAATCATTTCACTCTTGCTACATACCTATAAAACCTTAGCAGTCAATTGCAACTTCCTTTTTTGATTTATCTTTTCATCTTTTTATCATAAACGTGACAATTTTGAAAATTTTATTGCCATTGCCCATAGTAAAACAGTAAAAGAATGAATAACACCAGTTGTGTAGACATACCACTGAGAGACAAATAGTTGTCCAATGTGGCAATAGATGGCTACATCCATTGCTACAATTTTCCAAATTTGTTTGGCTTCTATTACTTTAAAATCGAGATTATATGGAATTGTGATTAATTTAGATATTTTTTTTACTTGAGGTGAAAGAAAATTGTGAAAATTGAATTTAGTTCATAAAAATATTGTCGACATTTGGTGACATTTTCTTGGAAGATTCGATTTGACCACTCATGTCATTGTAGGATATGAGCAATTGTCATCTTTAACCTAATACACAATAGACATTTTCACTTTTCACATCACATTCTATCATCTTTAGTTACGATTTCAATTTCAATTTCAAACTTCACAGTTATCACACGTAATTTCTCCTTTTCCTTTGTAATTTTCTCTCGTATTGATTCTTCTTTTAACCTTTCAAAAAGCTTTCAACTCACTATCTTTGGCTTACTAATATAAAAATTTCGTTCACATAATCACAATGTAATAAACACTACCAGTAAAAACTGCAGAATTTATATTAATAAAAACTAAAACAAAACTCTTTTCCTTAAAAAAGAATTAAAACAAAGTAGTGATCATCTTTAAAAATACCATTTCAAACGAGATGTGGGGGAATGAGAGAGGGGGGGCTGTTGGTGGTGGCACGCGTTGCATACATAAATAAGTTTGATGCTTTCAATTTCGTGAAATTTTCTCTTAAAAGCAAGCTAGGCACACTCGCACAGATTCAATATATAAAGACAAACTTGTATCTAATAAATTCCATCTCGATATTACAAAACGCGCGCTTTCTACAGTCGTTATCTCTTCATCTCTGCCCCATTTTCTGTTTATTAACGCGCTGCTTTGTACTCGTAGTAATTACGTTACACGATTGCAACTCCATTTTTTCGCCTTTTCCCCCTAAAATTTTCTTGTGGTGCATTTTTGCGCGCGTGTGCGACGCTTAAATATAAATTGATGCAGCATTTTTACAAAAATCAACATCTGATGAAATTCTACACGAGGCTAGAAAACGCGCACAAATTAGCGCCACTCTAGCTCTCTTTTACGACGCTATAAAATAACGAGCAACAACGCACATTCCACTAGCATTTGCGCAATAAAACGACAGTGCAGTGTAAACAGCGTAGCACGTACACGTGTTTAGTCGCAATCCCCTAGTAGTCGTCAGATGGGTCCAGATTAATTCTCTTCCCCATTAAAAGCCGCAGAGAAGCTGTCAACTGAGCCAAGAGCACGACACATCCATTCATTTTCTTAGCAGGAATAATCTTGAAGCGGTGATAAACTCCCGTACCCGAACCTTCACACCGAGTCAATCGAGCATAAATCAAGATTTATTCTGCTGTCACGCAACATGAACGCCTACCGACATGACTTATGACCCCGTCCAACTGCGAGCTGCGTGTCGACCTTTACCACTCCATTTTTAGGTTCCCTTCACCACCCCCCGCCCCTCACTTGCTCTCGCTCTTTATTCAGCTCTCTCAAATTACAAGTGCCAAGTGCCCACCTTTACCACCTGCACCGTCACCTTATCGAGTTAGGCAGTTTGAATTTTAAGCCTCTTAATCCTCTGCCTAAGAATTAAATTAAGCTACTCCATAATTCATCTGGTTTCCGGCTTCAATGGCATACTTAGTAGAGTGAAATCTCGTATCAAGATATAAAAGAGTGCGAGTATGTTTTATCCGATTAAAAAATGGTGCAAACTGATTTAATTTTCTTTTACTGTATTATTATTTTTTTTTAGTTTCAAGTTTAGGTAGAAATCAGGTCGAAAGTGATGATGAAACGCCCTTTTGCTCATCGTATTTTCCATGATAATGAAGGTGCGGCGGGGATTTTTATCTCAATGTAAATTTTTGTATGTCAAATGAGCGTGATAGAAGATAATCTGGGGAATAACTGATATTTATTAACGTATGTTTGAGCAATATCTAGCGATTGAATTCAATTCTTTTCATGAAAAATAAAAAGGAGAAAATAGAATTAGAGCCTCACCCTTTTTCTACAAAAGATGTCACGATTGATTGAATCACTTTACTCAGATGAGACAGAATTTCAAATGTTAATACATTAAACCAGCCTTTCTCAAACTGTGGTCCTAGGACCCCTGGGAAGCCCCAAGGACCTTTTCAAAGAGTTCTGGAAACTATGTCATGACGCTAAATATTTGTATAAAAATTCCAAATTTGCAAATATTTCAGAAATTCTTTATTTAGTCATTTCATATTTAACATTCTCATTTACGAATTGTGATGAACACGTAAACCATTTCGAGCTACTTAACTTGTCTCTTTATTGACATGAAGTTGTAAATCTTTCATTCCAAATGAACTGACTTTGTCCTTTAATGCATCATTGATATTTAATGAGCTTATCGTTCTCTCGTCCTTAAACAAACTAAACTTACACTCCCTTTATTTCGATGACAACTTTTTATTGCATTCCCAACTTATCCCAAATACCTATTTAACCATAAATCACTTCAACTTAAATCTCCTTATTACATTATCTTAAAGAACAATATTCATCGTATAATAATCTCCTCAGATATTTATTTTACCATCCAAACAAAGAGAGCCTTTTCAATTTCAAAACCTCAACCCAAGAACAAACAAGAGAAAGAAAAAAATCAATTAAGCCCATTGCCTAATGAGCTATAATGAATACAAACAAATAAATTAAATAATAAATAGCTCAAAGAGATTTTTCTCCAGTGCGCAGTCCTTACCCAGATTCGCTCGAGGAGATCAGATTAAAAGTCTTGTTTACATTTAACTAACGTTACAGAAGAAATAAACAAGTTAACCCCTTTTTATTTCACCCATCGTCGCCATGTGGGTGCGGTTGATATACGGAGCTAGCCAGATGAGCAGTGAAGACTACATAATGTCAAGTCACTCTCTTTGTCCGTTGGCGTGTGTAATGGAAATCAGCAGTTTAAAACCCGGAAAACCACCCAGGCAGAACATCTGCTATGGGGGTCTTGCAACTTTGTTCATGCAGCAAAAGCTGTAATTGCCTCGCAGCCTTAAGTCTCTCCAACGAGAAAGAAAGAAAAGTGGTTGTTTTCTCTGCCACACAAAACCCCGTCGCCATCCCCTTTGCCA
>JAQFZN010000492.1:0-28921 GCA_034687075.1 Geophilus carpophagus
TTATTATGATTGGTTGTTTACTAATTATTGCAGTAAGCAGTGTGAACAAGAACTTACGTTACGTTACTTTACTTTTTCTTTGTTACTTTTCTTAAGCTATGTCACGTTACGTCTCAGCGTGAACCAAGCATAAAGCATTAGCTAACTTAGTAGTTACAAAGCTATGGTGACGCCCCCTCTATTGAACAGCAAACTAATTGACAAAATTTAAGACCAATTGTCTATACTCTTGTTGTTTGAAAAAACATAGTATTATATCATGATAAAACAGCAGATGTTACAGGAGTTAAAATACTAGGTTTAGATACAAAATTAGTATTTAAACATAATAATGCATTATGACAAAAATCTCCACATTATACCCATGTTTTTTGTCGATTTGGGCATAAACATGACATGTGATGATTATCAAAACAAAGAAAACAATGTTTTAATTGTTTAATTTGTTTGCGACAACAATTAACATCAGTCATAATTTGGTAAGAATACACATAATGTTCTTTATCACAAAAGTAACATTTAGGTGTTATTTTCTTCTCTTTGTTTTGCACACCAGCTTGATCACTACTATCTGCTTCTGTAGTAAGTGTCGCTTCAGTAGAACAAAGATGATACTCCTTCCAAGAAATTGGTTGTTACCTTAATATTCCAAAAAGTTCTGTGGATAAAATGGTGACAATGACTATGAAAGGATTAAGAAGAAGTGAGGTCCTAAATTTAAGCTAACCCAAAAGAAAAAAAACTAAGATAGAGAGCAGTTTAAAAAAATTGCTGCTCAAAAGATTGCTACTCAAAATGAATGAGTAACTGCAAAAAAAGCCAAAGGATCAAGTGATTTACCACTCTCAGTTAAAAAAACTGCAACATGAACTGGGCAGAGAAAGTTTTGTGTACAAACACTTTGAACAACAACTTCCTTTAAACAAGCATCATAAGCACATTCAACAAGAATCATTGGGAATGTGCCAAATATTTGAGAAGTATTTGGTATTTGGCCTATTCGACCCGAAATCATTTATTCGACAATCAGCCGAATTCTAAATTCAGGCTATTTGAAAATCAAATATTCAATCGAATATTTTGTCTGATTTTCGAATATTCAATCGAATATAAATATAAATAAGTACATAATAAAAGTACATTTAAAAAAATATATAATAAAAAAGGAATGATGATTTACAATTTTAAAATACTTTGATGAACCAGAGAATTTTTGCTCATATTGAGACAAAAATAAACAGAACATTTGAATTAAGCACCAAATAGGAGGAGGAAGTGTAATGGTGTTATGGGATCTGTCAATTTTAGTACTATATTTCACCACCAGAGCATGACAAGCTGATTAGTTTAAATTTTTGATACTTGGTTCTTTTTTATAGTTGCATAATTGTCTTCGCTCAAATTATCACATCAGTGATAACTGCCAAATTAAGGATAGCTGCAGATTTGCATGACCAATCTAAATTAGTTAGTAAAGCTATCCCTTGATTATAATAGATTCTTCTTATTTATGCCCTATAGATAAGAAGAATATCTCTTATTTCTTCTCGCTATGATTTATTAGGGCTGATATATTTTACTTTGCAAGTTTACTTACTGATTGTCTCTGTCACTGAGAAAGTCTCTGTGATTGGGAAAGTCCCTGTGATTGGGAAAGTCCCTGTGATTGGGAAAGTCCCTGTGATTGGGAAAGTCCCTGTGATTGGGAAAGTCCCTGTGATCAGGAAAGTCCCTGTGATCGGGAATTGCTGACTTGCATGGCTGTTTGCCTGTAAAACTGCAAATTTTGATGTTCTTGACTGGCCAGCACACAACCCAGACCTCAACATCACGGAGAACATCTGGCACATGCTAAGTTAACTGATATACAATAGCAAACAGTTTCATTTGCAAGCAGAATTGTGAAACATGATCAAAAAATCTGTTCATGTATATGTACAGCCAAATAATTGAATTTTTTTATTGGAGTTAACTTAATGATGTTATCTACAGCTATAACAAAAGAATCTCAAAATGATTGCTATTTATAAATATTACCACTAAAAATTGGTAATTTTAATTTTGGTATTCTGGTAGAAATAGAACAAATATTAAAATGTGAAGGCATATTCTGAATATTCACATTATTAGAACCATCTAAATCTAAATCTATATTAAGATTATCAATATTACACTGCACATCATTTGGAATATTGAAACTATTTTTAGAACTGAATTTTACTTCTTAAAAATTAATCAATATTTGATAAAAAATTAGTTTCTAATTTTAATGCAGTTGAAATTTTATTTAGAAATTCTTTACTTTGTATAATATCATTTTATATACAATTCTCTTCTAATAGTTCAATAATGAGAAGATATAATTTCTCTAAATTTATTTGTCTTGTTTTAATTGAAGATAAAATGGAACTTACTAATATAAAATCATTACTGTCAATGGCCAACTTTATATCCTTGCACTTTTTAGTTATAAAGACCCTAATTAGTGATGTACCGGGTCCAAAAATGTGTCTGGTATTGGGTACTGAGTACCCAGGCATAATTTAACCAGGTATCTAGTTAAATAATAATAATAAAAAATTTTAAAAATAATTAGATACAAAGTACACTCATACTTCGCTATACAGCTGCTCTTTTTATGGCATTTTGCTATAACGGCTTTCTTTAATTAAGGCACTTTTTTGATTTATAGCCCACAATTTTTGTTATACAGCCAAAAAAATGCTGTATACATAATGATTCTTTGTTTGGCTTTTCGCTTTACGGCCAACTTTTCTGAAACGTGTCTAGGCCGTTAAGCAAGGTATGAGTATAATCAATTAATTAAACTCATTTAATGTAACTTAATGATATTCTTATTAAATTTTAGTCATTAGTAAATTATATTTGTTCAGATCTTTTTCTTCTTAAGTAAAATATATGTACATAGCAACTTTTATTGATATTTTCTCACATTGTAGGTTTATTATTGTTTTCCATTACTATTCAAATTTTAATGAAATCACATGTTTATATATTACTTCAGTTAAATGATTCTTTACATTTTAGATTATTCAAAATGCTTTTTTTAAATTTAAATGAAAAAAATTGAAAGCAACAATTGAAAAATATTTTCTTTTTTACCTACAATAACATGATTTCTAATAAGTTGCGATATTTATCAAATTTGTCGAGTTAATGATTACTTGTGTTTACTTGTGTATTCTGCCATTTTTACAATAGAGTTGCCTCCAGATGGTTAGCAGAGTTAACATTTACACATGTTTAAATGTATGTGCAAACTGTTTTGAAACAGCTGCACTCAAAAACACAATTTAAACTTATTAACACTGCATACCTTTAATAAATAAGTTTAAATACTTTTCAAACCCCCCTACAGTGTTCTGAAGATGAGACCAAAGCAGTGTGTAATTTATGTAATTTAGTTTTATCTTAAGGTGGAACAAATGCAAACAGCTTTGGAACATCAACATTATTGAAACATTTACGTTTAAAACATCCAGATGAATTTAATGCTAAAATCAAAAGTAAGAAAAGGAAATTACACAATCCAACTTTGGAACTTTCACATCCAGTTAAACAACAGATGATGGTAGTGTTTAAGCAAAATTACTCTATGGGATGTTAATAATGACAAAGCAAAAAAAGTACACGATAAAATTGGTAAAATGATGGCTATGGATAACCAACCTTTTGCAATAGCCAATAATGTTGGATTTATTAATCTTTTAAAATCATTAGGGTCTCGATATCAAATACCATCAAGAAAATATTTTTCAAACAAAATTGTGCCTACAATATATAATAAATGTTTCAAAAATTCGAGAAATAATTGAAATTGAAAAACAGCAGCTAAATTTGATTTCATTGACATCTGACATTTAGACCTGTTCTGAAAGTAATGAAAGTTTTATAAGTTTCAGTGGACATTAGCTTAATAAAAAATTTCAAAAAATGTGTGGTTTTAAATGCTCGTCATTTTTCTGGACACCATACAGGTAGTTCAATTTGTGATTCATTAAATGAAATACTACAATTCTGGAACGTAGATGCTGAAAAAAAGATACATGTATTGATTCCAGATGGTGCACGCAATATGATCAGTGGAACAAATATTGCTCATGTGAGAAACGAATCTTGTTTCATCCACAATATGCAATTAGTACAATATGATAGTATATTTTCTCAAAAATCTGTTTCTGATTAAATTTTAAAATGCTGCAGCATAATGACACATTTTAAGCACTTTAAGCCATATAATATTTTTGGGAAAATCCCAATTTGACCCCTTAGTCTTGATTTTTCCCGTTATCCCAAATTTTCCCAATTTAGCATGTTTTGATTGGTTAAAATTTATAAATGATGTTAAATAACATCATTTATAAATTAAAAATAACTGATTATAAACATATACTACAAATAATAATAATTGTTAATAAAAATAATCATTAAGATGCCAAAGGAGAAATAGGGATAATAGACTTAGATGGACCCCCGAAAATATTTCATAATGTCCTGTAACTTATATAAATAATTTTTTATTTGATAATAAATAAATAAACTTCTTAATTTCATGAACAAAAATGCTAAAAAAAATTAAATTTAAAAATAGAATTTTGTGATGCCGATTGCCTCAAAAATGACGTTTTTAAATTCCTGATAGTCCCAAAAATGGTCTTTTTAATGCTTGTATAAGCTCCTGAAAATTGTCTTTTTAATGCTTGTATAAGCTCCTGAAAATGGTCTTTTTAATGCTTGTATAAGCTCCTGAAAATGGGCTTTTTTGCCTCCCAAATCCCACCTAATTTTAGAGGATTTTATGTTAGAATAGTATATTATTATTTGTTGTGTTTTGAATGATTTTTTGTATGCAATGTAGTGATGTAGTGATGTTATATGTAATTTGACCATTGTATATGTTATCTTAGGGTTTTCCCCTTGCTCAGTGTGCAGGGAGAGTGCAAGTGCAGACAAAGCACTAGAATGTATCACCATTTTTATTCTCATTAAATTAGTTATTTAGTAAGCTGAAATTTTCTTTCACCAACATTTTAGTCCCGGAAAATCCTTTCCCTACTTATTAGAACAATTTCACATCATCACTATTGAAGCTTGCTCAACTCTTATTTCAACAGTGATCCCAAATGTAGTTGCTTTAATAAGCTATCTTAACAAAACTCTACATAAAAAAGGCACTGTAACTGAAAAAAGAAATGTTAAAATCTTTAAATGCTATTTTTGAAAAAATTGAAAAAAGTAAATTGCATATAATAGCAACTGTTTTGGATCCCCATTATAAACTTAAATTTTCAGAACCCAATGCTCATATTAATGCTAAAATTTTGATAATAAGAAATGAAAAAGTGTGTCTCCAATAAGTGATAGTGATAAATAGCTTAGGGTATGGATAATAGGCACTAAAAAAGTCCAAATAGGCAGGCAAAAAAGGCATTAAAAAATACTAAATAGGCACTAATAGGCTCTTAAAAAGCAAAAAAGGCATCAAGATATTATTTATTATTTATTCATTCAAATTCAAAAAAAATAAATGAAAACTGTCAAACTACATTGACTAACTCTACTCTATGAACCTAAATTGTTCAAAAAATTAATAAACAAACCCTTACTATAGAAAAAAATGTAAAGCTGAATAGTCACATTACAACTGTAAGCTGGTTTCTCTCTTTTCAATTTTTTAGCCTCTAATTATAATAAATTTTCATTTTTCTTATTAGATGTTTCAATAAATTTCTTTCTACGTTAAAGTAAATTTTCAATCAGCACAAACCTATCAAAATCTAGTAATTCACATAATTTGGTTATTTTTTTAACTATTAGCCAATGTCCTCACATATAAATGTGTAATATTTACATCATTGTTTCACTTTGTGATGCTGTTCCTGTCCTTTTTTTACAAAAGCAAGCCAAATTTGTGTAAAAATTGAAAAAAAATCACAAAATAGGAAATTATTTATAGGCATTAAAAAGTTATATAGGCACTAACCTCCAAAATAAGCAAAAATAGGTCACTTTTGGCATGACTGTTTCGGCACGCACTGTTTAGGCGCCACCAGTTTGGCGCGCCATTTCAGACCCATTTTGGCGCTATAACGTTTTGGCGCCATGACGTTTTGACGCCATTACGTTTTTGGTGCGTATGACGTTTTGAAACATTTAGAAAGGTGGGCTGTACATTTTGTGTGACGTCATGTGCAGTTATGAGTAATGGGAATTAATGGAGATGTTTGAAATTGAGGATTTTGTTATTAAGGAATGGTTGTTAGCTTGATAAAGTTATCATCAGTTGAACTAATATTTTGGTAGCGTACTAAATTCAAATCACACAATCATTTATATACATTCATTTTATTATTTTCTTTTCATAGTTTGGCTAAATTCGGTTTTTCTATAATTTTATTAATAAAATTGTTATTGTTTAAAAAATTTAAATTTTTTTCATATTTTTATTTTTTTAAATTTTTTAAATTTTCTGGCGCCAAAACATTAGGCGCCAAAAAATCCTGGGCCAAAAAATGCGGCGCCGAATGGTTCGTGCCGAAAGAGTGGCGCCTAAACGGTGGCGCCGAATCTTACTAGACCCCTAAAAAACTTGGTCAAAATATTCCCAATATCATAAAACATATTTACCCAATGAAAACCTACAGTTATTGCCTCAGGGAAAAAACAAACAAGAAAGTGCTTATCTGATCCCTAATGATAAAAATACACCAAAAAAACCTACAGAAAAGGAGGAAAATAATAATGAAAAAAATGATGTATGGACTTGTATAGATGAAATTTTACTTGAAAATAAAACTGAAGAAGAGTTTTATACTACTCTTTCAAAAGAAGAAAAGCAACTTGAAGATTTTTTTAACCATCCTAATATCCCATGTACAAAAAGTCCATTAACTTAATTGTCAAAAAATACAGCAATTTCTCCTTATCTTTTTTTTGGTCAAAATAGACATCACCTGACACAGGATATCGATTTTTTTTACCAGATTGGGTAATTTCCAGATATTTAAAAATGGCCCATTTAGGCTTTTATTTTCCAGGTTAAAACTCATTTCTAACGTTCTCATAATGGCACACTGGTAATCACTTTATACACAAATTTATCCACTTGTACGGGTTTTGGCACCAAATGTTTCATAATAAATAATCCAACAAGCTATATTTTAAATACAATATCCATATTTATTCATAGGATATGTATAAACAAAAAAGAACCGTAACAACAATAACAATGATAGTAATAATAATAATAATGATAGTAATAATAATAATAATAATAATAATAATAATAATAATAATAATACTTAGTAATGTTTAGCAACTAAAAGAAACAATAAAGTAAAATAAACAATTCACAACAGTATTTTGGCACATAAATTTTATTTAATTTCTTTTTCAAAACGAGTATACAATTCTCTGAAATATATTTTACATTTCAATTTCTTAGTTGCCACCATAAGTTCTATAATATTTAAATTCATTAATCATCTAATTCTACATGATAATTAAAATTTTAAATATTTCAATGTAGAAATTTGTACAATAACATAATAATTTTGTAAGTGCAAACACCTAAATTTACAAACACAAACATCACAGTTTAAGGGAAACTTTTATAATTCTTAAAAATCGTAAAAGTTTATAAAATTGGAAGTAACGACATCAAATATGATGAAAATTTTTTTCATTGATCTATTTATACATTCACTAAGTTAAAAAAAATTTACACGGCACAAATTGTGTTAAAAGATAAAAATTAATGTCCCAACAAAGGACATAAAAAATAATTAACAACCTGATGATAAAAATCTTTAACAACTAATTCATGCATTGAAATCGATTTTGATTTTAAAACTTTTTTAAAAACATTTTTGATATATAAGCGTAACTAATTTTTTTGGAATTCTTATGTAATATAATAAAGCCATAAAGGTGCTGACAAATACCATTAATTTGGAAACCTTTGATAAAAGAGTATGTGAACATCACTTTAGGGTACTTGCTCATATTTAGCTTTATTAATGTGCTTTGCTAAGCAACAGGAGAGAACAACACCAACTAACTGCAATTTGAATATAGATTTACCTTTATTTATGTCGTAAATTTAAACTGAAATTATTACCTGAAAAAATGCAATTCCCAAAGCTGCAGCTCCAATTGTCCCCATATTGCCATTTATAAAATTGACAACTTGATCATAACAACCCTATAAAACATGTAAACCTTAAATTAGTTTGAATAAATATAAATAATTAATTAGTATTTTTTATTTACATTAGTACGGATATCATCCACATCTAACGGAAAAATATGATGACATTTGCGAGATTTACAACAAGATTCAGGAACGGATAATGTATGATTACTCCATGGAGTTCTCTCCCAGTCTTTGTAACTATCAATTCCACAACAATCCAACTGAAAGGTAAAATTTTACGTTAGTATAAATCTGTAGAAATTACACATAGGCCCAGCTTTGCATCGAAGAAGCCTTCCAAGAAAAATACAAAGCAGACTGAAACAACGCAAAGTGAATTACGTATGTTTTAGTCATTTTAGCCATTTAAAACGAACCCAAACCAATGCTACTTTGAAATAAAACGCAAAACGAATCGAGCAAAGAGGAGCTTAGATGTATTTAAATAGAAATTACTTGGTCTTGTAACATATCAACGGCTTCAGTTTTTGTTCTATCTCTTCCATATAATGCAAGCGATTCATTCAAACCCCTATTGAAACCAGTTTTCAGCTGAAAAATAATTCAAAAAATAATCATTAATATAAAAAAAATTTACAATTTAACTGTTTTATATCCTACTTTTCCTCTGTACACATATCCAGCTATTCCAGCACTTAACTCAACAACAAACACAACGATTAAAAATGCTGAGTACTAAATTGAAGAAGAAAAAAATTATAGATTAAATAGAAATAAATATAAAGAAAACAAAAAACAAACCAGATAAAGAAGCACAGGTTGTCCTTTGGCAGTGCAACAACACGCCAAAGATCCAACTAAAATGATAATAGCGCCAGTTCCTATTAAAATATATGGTGCAGCTGAGTAATAGTTAGTAGTCAGTTCCATATATTTGTATAATTCCACTTCCATCCATATTCCAACTGCTAATATAACTATGCCTGTTAGCTAGAATAAAAAAAAAGTCCATTAAAGTAAATAAATTAAAACATGATTAGGTAGGTTTAATGAACAGATGGTTTATATCTGCATGTGGGTTGTATCCATGGATATTCAAAGTATTTTATCACCTGCTTTTATTTCTTTGTTTCAACATATGTTAGATAGCAGTTATTTAAGAAAAATGTTGTATATTTAATACATTATTCACGCATTATATTTACAGAATCAATGTTTTTTTTTTTATTTCTCTACAATGATGCTAGTGACGTCAACTGGACATTATAAATTAAAATTATTGAAAATAAACCAATGCTGGCATTTAAGTTTATTTGAAAATACTAATTTATTAATGGATTTGATTCAGAATTTAATTTATGTCTTGATTTTATCGTATTGTTGAATATTGGTGCACTGAGAAAATATTGTAATTGTTTATTTTACGTACCCAAAATGCGAAATTGAACACCATCAATAGCGATTTCATACATGTTACAGCTGCAACGGTTTGTAGCCTTTTACCCATTTTACCCATTCGGATGTAAAATTAGAGATGAAGATGAATTTCCCACTACAGATATCTTAGCAGCCAGTTGTTATCGTTCTCTCAAAGATCCTTCCCGTTGTATGACGTCAATGTTTGAAATATTGTATAGGCTCTGTGGAAAATCTGGAAGGATTTGATAATGGTGAGGAAAACGGAAATTAATTTTGTAACTTTTAATTTTCACCACAAGGGGGAAAACTGAAGCTGAAATGAGTGTAAAAATAGAAATGGGTTTCTATTTTTGAAAAAATGATTCATCAACTTATTAATCTTATTATAAAACTCTTTTATTGACTATTTGGTTGTGATATAAATTTTTTATTAATTTGCTTATATAATAAACATTCATTTTTTTCCTGAGATATTTAAAGCGCAAAATTTGAAAGAAAATTTAACAGATTTTCTATAAAAACATAAAAATTAGCCAAAACTTAACAAAAACATTTGTTGTCACAAGCCTTATAATACATCACAGTCTTTTTATCCTAATTTTAAAGAAAATTTATAAACCAAATATTAAAAAAATTAAATTGGAAAAAATTAAATGTTGATAGATGAGCTCGCTTTACAGATGACATTTGTGAAGTATACATGGATCAAGAAATATAAAATGGATAAAGATTATATTTTGAGCTGGAAACGTAAATTATAACTGTTGTTTTAAACTTCAAACTGAAGGACATGTTTTCATTCTGTTAACTCGTGTCAATCCGATGAAAGAAGAAATTTTTTCCAAGTTGATCATGAGATCGGGTAATTTAACAAACATTAAAATCGTATCATTTTTGTTCAAACATAACAGCAAACTCGTAGAACATGTTTTAGGAGATAACTCATCATCATTTCCTTCTTTCGATACATGGCATATTGATACAGGGTTAGGTTCCGTTGATCCACTTGACTGAACTAACAGCTCAAAATCAGCTATTTGTTCAAATTTGTTAAAAGTCAGCTAAAATAAATAAATAAATAATTAAATAAATAACTTAAATTAAAT
The DNA here is from genome assembly GCA_034687075.1 of Geophilus carpophagus. Taxonomy (NCBI): domain Eukaryota; kingdom Metazoa; phylum Arthropoda; class Chilopoda; order Geophilomorpha; family Geophilidae; genus Geophilus; species Geophilus carpophagus. Next base: position 10,702 of record JAQFZN010000492.1, read on the forward strand.
AACACAAAGCATGCAGCAGCCATTTTTCCACTTTACATAGGAAAAAAAATAAAAACCGTTATTCTTTTTAGAAAATGGCTGCTGCAAACTGTAAGGACTAATATTTATGCAATATATTTACCTGAGCATGAACAAGATAAATTGCTGTTTCCATGATTTTTATGCCTTTTGATTCATCATCCCAAGAAATTTTTTTCGATTTACCCTGGTCACACCAAACTTCTTCATTCCACACAGTAACAAAACCTGCTTTAAAGAAAACTATAAAAGTTCGGAAAAATTGTGGAAGGAAGAAATAAGAAATATTTTTCTTTTTAAATATCATTAAAATTTAGTTAATAGAAACTAACCATTGCTAGGAATAAATTGAGTAACTGCACCACGAAATTGCTTGGCAGCTAAATCTGAAATTCAAATTATTATTTGAGAAATTGATAAGAAATTTACTTCAATTATTAATATTGAATTACTTTTTGGACATTTTTCTAACGGTTTTCTTGCTGCTCTGCTATTTCTTAATAAATGATCAGTGTGGTGTTGTTGTGAATGAGATGTATTCATCAATGGATAAACTTCGATTCCAATTTTTTCTACCGTTTTCTTTCTTCCATTTTCCAATTTTTGAATTTGTTTCTCCTAAAAGATAAAAATTCACACGGAAGTTTTTAGTCCCTAAAATAAACTGATAATACGATACTGATTTATTAGGTTAATGTGCGTTAAATTGATTAGATAAAAAATATAATAATTTATAAAAATTTCACAATATTGATATATAAAAATAAATTTAAAAAAAATTCAATTTTTTTTTTAAATTTAAAATTTTATTTTTAATAGTTAAAATTTTAAATTTTAAAAATATTTACCAAATATGTGTTGTTTTTTACAACCCGTGCAATTGGAAGTGCTTTGCATTTCATCTGTAAACTGCCTACTTGTTGCTGCAAACTTTGCACTTTTTCATAAAGTGCATTGAATTTAGCATCGTGTTCCGCATTCAAATATACCACTACACACATAGGCACTAAAAGCAATAACAGAGCTATCAGGAGAAGTGTAGGTACCAAGCCTTTGATTATATTTCTGGGTCCATCTAATTCCCAAGAAAGCCTAAAAGCAGCAGCAAGTGTTGGTGGGCGCGATGTAATATCGGCACACGATTTCATGTCGATGGTCATGTCAGCACACCTGTGGAATGGTACCCTGTAACTAAACCAACTCGTGCACCTGGGGTATCAATTGTGAGCTGCGCGCCATTCGCATGCGCATTAGCAACTTCTGAAACTGTTGTTCCTCTACAACTCAGCTCGACCTCCAACCTCCGGTTTCGACGAGACGATTGTAATATAATGTAGTCAAGGTCAAGTTGCTAGACTTGTAATAAGTTTTAGTTTCTATATGTAATTAGATTTTTTTCGTTTAATTTTTATTTAAATTTTTTCGTAATAAACACACCTAGAATTAGCCAAAGGGGAAAACTCTCCTGAGAGTTGTGGAATTTGGGTGTTTCCTGTGTCATTCTACTATGTTAATTACCTTCGAGTTGGTTAAGTTATCAATAATAATAATAAAATGAGCTCAAATTGAAATAAGGTGATAACATTTAATTCCCTCAAGTAATCAACGAATTTATATGTTGATTTATAGCTATTTTTATTGCAACGAAAAATTTATCTATTACTTTTGTGGTGAAATCTATTAGTTCTAAGTTCAATTTGAAAATTATTATATAAAAAAAAAACTCTAGTTTTCTTTCCACTATTGATAGAATAACTATTCATTTATCTCTTATCTTTAATGCTCAATTCTCTTTTTAGTTTTAAAAAGTCAATTACTTCTTTCTAAGAAATCGCTGACAAGGAGAGATAGGCTTAAAATAAATAAGTCATTATTTTGAATTGTTTCCATTTATTTATTCTTTTAAGTACAAAAATCATTGCAAATTTATTTGATTTTCAAATTTTAATTTTAATTTTAAATTTTAAACATTTTAAAGTATTTTATAACTCATTTCTTCCTTCTTTTCGTGTGAAGGGGGAAGTGGATTCTAAGAAACAGGAACAAAAGCAGCTACCTGTTCTATTTAAAGTTTACACGAGTGGGATTACGGATTAGTGAGCAATTTCCATTTCCTTCCCTTTTGTGACGTCTTCTTAAAATCCCTAATCATTCCTCATATATATATTCTCATTTTGTCGGATGACGTCGTTTAACGTTATGACGGTATTCTGCAAGAGGTTTCTCTGATTTCATCAGATTCACAAATTCTCTTTCCGATCCTGGAGGCGCCATCTTTGAAAATTAAATAATAAAAAAAATAAACATCACTTAAAATATTAAAGAAAATAAAAAACTTACAGCTGCCATCAATTCAGTGCGTATTAAATCCAAATTATTATGTACCAACTCCATCCGTTCACTCAACATATTTACTTCTCTGATACGATAAACTTCCAGACCAAATACACTGGCTGATAGTAAAATTAAGACGATGATATAAGCAAGTGTACCTACACATGGACTGTGCGAATTTGACCAACGACAAGGACGACGTACCATTGATGCTTCTCCAGTTTCTAACACGACTAAATTACGAGCATTATCGTTTTCGTTTACTTGAGTTTGATCATTTCCAGGTGTTCCGCATTGTCCAACACGCGACTCTTGGTATACTTTATTAACTTTGAAGCCCAAAGCAGAAGCTAAACGCTCGTCTGCTAACATGGTTCGTCTGTTAAAATTGATCGGAATAGCTGACAGTGAGTATAGTAAATAGAGAATGACTTTTGAACTTATTGTATTATTTTTCATTCCTTCGTTGCATGAACCATTGGACCCGTAAAGGCCGAATTAATACCACTTAATTCCTAGTGTCTTGGAAACATTTTCGAGTAAACGATTTTATTAAATATATGAATTCACATTATTATCAAATAAAACGTTATTTCAAGTCTTATATCATAAAATATGTAGCAATGTAGCGATGTGATCAGACTTAAAATTTCGTTTTTCAACTTTGTTATTCAATTTTCACGTGTTTACTGCATGACAAATCATTTTTCCTTTAAAAAATTGACTTTAAAGGATTATATTAAGATATTTATGACGTCAATAGCAATAATAACAGACAAATGGAAAGTTTGTTGATTCCAAAGAACAATTTCTACCATTAATCACAAGTTCATTAAATCGGCTTTATTCATTACCAAGAAATTTGCAACATCAATATACATATCAATTAACTAAAATGGTAACAGTCAACCTTTGTAAACCCTGTTTATAATCCTTTTGTGTAACAACTGTTATTTTGTACATTCCAAATTTATCCATAATTCATTAATGCCATTACCAAAACAAGCAAAGTCACTGCAAATTTTATGCCATCTAATCAAAGCCGTAATAAAAAAATATATAAAAAAAGTTTGCAAATTTAAATACAAGACCATACAATAATTAATACTGTAAATAGCATAACCACAAATATGCAAAAATAATATGCTCGGTGGAATGGCATAAAGTAGAAAATACTAAAAGTTGTTAATAAACAAAGCAAAATAATAATATTGTCTTTATTCTGGCTCTACTTGCCACTCCCATGCGTGCAGACTTTTATCAGCACCAGCAGACAGCACTACATTAGGTAAAAGTGGATGCCAACAATGAGACATGACTAACATTGAGGGACACGGTGGGCCTTTCTTGCCAATTGCATGCCCATCATGAATAAATAAAGGTGCTGAACATGGGACGGTTCCATGTACCACTTCACTTGAATGCCATGGACAAGTGTCGTATACACACACATTACCATCATAACCTGTTGGTAAATATTTATTTTTGTTCAAATAAAAAATAAAATAAACACATTTATACTTTTTTTTACCTGACACGGAAATAATTCCTGGGTTCAGAGGTGCAAACTAGAAGAATTAAATAATTAAATTTAGATTAGTAAAATACAATATAATAATATAACGTGATACGAAAGCCACAGCGATAAAAATATGGCAGATTCACTAAACAATCTTTAAATGTTGTAATAATTAAATTTTGATTAGTAAATCTGATCCCTGAATTAAATTAATAATTACCTTCATAGTTAGAAATGATTCATCTCCATCTTTAGCCATTTTATGAGGTAATTGTGCCTTAGCACAGGGTTCTTTCAGATTGCGTATATCAAAACGGATAAAATTGCCCATTGTGCTTAAACAACCAATTACAGATAGTCCGTTATCGGACGGAACATCACCAGAACCATCTACTGAAACATATTCCCAGCTACTTTTAGCTACTGCACTTGTCCAAGTTAAGTCATTGCTATTCGTTTCTATCACAGTCGATTGCGAAGCCTAAATTAGCAAGAATTAATAAATAAATAAATAAAATTAACAAATCAAAAATAAATAGTTTAACCTTTATGTTAGGTTCTCTCGCATCCATCATGTAAACTTGTCCTGTAGGTTTACTGCATAATAAAACAATATTCTTATCCAGCATGTGAATTTGACTAATGCTGACATCCATTTGTTCAGTTGTTACATTCATTTTGCTACATTCTTTACCCGTATCGAGATCAGTAGTACATATATCATTAAAATTGGTTCCAAATACTGCTGTTTGGCCACATTTGTCAATGTCAAAAACAGGAGTTTCAGATGTATTTCAAGTTAAGAATAAATAAAATTAAAATTAAATAAATGCATACTGTAAAACTGGAAATTTCCCACACCATTTAGTTTTCACACTATTCGCACACACAATAACGTGTGAAGATTAAATGGTGCGAAACATCAAGTTCACATCAAAAAAATTAAAAAAAAATACTATCAGCATGAAAATTAGATTCCCGTTAACTGACCTACATTCAATTACTGCGAAAATTTGAGTGCCCCAAATTAACGTGTTTTACAGTATTTTAATATATTTTATTCGAATAAAGGATATTGATTCGTTACTAAATTTTTTATCTCAATCAAATGCTCAATCACATCTGAAATAAATTAAAAACTAATTAAAATCAAATTATATTCAATCAATTTCTTATTTACCAGATTTATCACGTCCTAATTTATAAATATGAATTGAATTTTGTCCAGTTTCAGATGTGACTATTTTTCTAAAATAAAATTAATTTCTTTCATTAAATTCAAATATGTACAATATTATAATGCAATAACTTACGTGCTATTAGGAATGTGTTTAAGATACCAAACTTTACCATTCGTAAATCCTCCTCCAAGCATTTTAAAATCTCTGTCTTTACATAATCCCTGTTGAAAAAATTTTAAGAGTTTTCTTTTATACCTCTGTTTATTGGAATATTGATTTTTGATCAAAAGCGTTTCTCACTTCATCTTCGCTAGGTGAAGGTAGCAATTTCTCAGGCACAGATAATTCTAATATTTCATTTCGTTCGGGATTGTCAAAGCCAGCTACACAAATACCTGATTATTAAAGAGAAATATAAAATTAATAACATTTTTAATGTATTTTCATAAAAGTTAAATTATTCAGTCATTAATTACTTTCATTTCCGATCCATTCTATGACGCGGGTTGACTGCTGCAAGTCAAACATGTGCAAATTTCGGTATCTGTAAAAAATAAAACTTATCAGATCAGTGATGAGGATGCTAAGAAGATTTAGTCGCCATGGTGATGAGTAGTGAAGAGAGAAGTTGAAAATAGGTTTAAGGGATTCGATGCATTTGTACTTCTTGTAAATAGTTTTAAGTTTTATTTTAGTAAATATTGACATTCAGGTAACTTAATTATTACCTTTTAACTGATGCATAGAACCAGCTATCATCATCTGTCTCGCTTTCTGTCTCATCATCAGGCCATCCGACTGAATCTGCCGCCATGTTTGTTGATTTGGTAACTCTAAAACTCGATTAATCAATTTACATAAATCGAATCATAAAGATTTTAAAATATATTTTTAAATTTCTAATTACTAAGTTATTAAATAGAAGTTTGGAAAAATATTACAAACATTTATTCAATTTATTTATTTAAATACAAATAAGATTTAAAAAAATTAAAATTTGATCAAGTTTCAGGTTTTAGAGATGAGCTTGTAGAACATCTCGAAGAATTTGCAGAGGGTGGTATTTGCCGCGCACCATTTTAATAGATTATAATTGTACATATAAAAATCTTATCGCGATATCACAATTTTACTTCTGTCTACTTGCGTAACATTAAACATTTTTATCGGAAACGACAAACAGTGAGAACTCCTCTCAGACTCAAGTTTTAAAAAATTCAACGTGAAACAGGACATTTCAACATCCCAGCACTGCATCCAAGAAGACATAAAATAGAGGTAAATTTTTACTAAACATAGCCACAATTCATCTCAAATATCAAAAAAGGTCGAAATTTGACCAAATCGAAAAATGAAACTGTTAATTATGGCATAGCGTGATGTGCATGTTTCACAATTCTTTGCAGCGCATGTGCAATTTTTTTTTACTATCTATAAAAAATTGTCGTTGGTATCGAAGTAACGAGTTATTTTTATTTATAAATTGCATTGCTCTTATGTACAAAAATAGACAAAAGTGAATGCACTAACAAATGTTAACCATATTTTTACATTAAAATAATATAATATTTCTATTATGCTTAAGATCTGTGCAAATGTAGTAGTAAAATTTGTTACATATTTCTTAAGTTACACCCCTAACTTTTACTTTCTTTTCTTACCAAATAATGGCGGGAGGGTAAAAAATTCAATGGCGTTATAATTACAAACTTTCGCCTGTACTTGACCTAGTTTTGTACTCTTTTTCCTGACTACTCAAACCCTTAGGCGAAAAGGACATATATTTGTTGTTTTAATTGAAATTTTATTTAAAATTAAATTTTTCTTTTAAAATTTAGGTTTTGTGAAATTATGAATTATGAAATGAATTCCATTCAAGGTTAATTACGGTTTGTTCGAAATGATGTGATAAATAAATGAGAAGTGATGCTTGCAGCTTGCGTAATTTATGATGAATGAAATTATGATCACATGATGATTTCAATTTGAAATGATTGAGATAAACAGCTTCCTTCAGTGTAACTGTCTTAAAAATCGATTTATTAATGTAAACACACATGTGCAAAGATTGAAAAAATTCATTCATCTGTGGAAGATTTTTGTATTTCCTGCAGCTTGAGAATTGAATGTGATTATTATGTAATTTATTTGTTTTTTTTTTAAGGAACTAGTACAAACCTGTACACAAAATTTATAATTATTGCATTACACAATAATAAACACAAAAAATAATTTTCTAAATAATAAAAACACTTTTTTATGATTTTACTATGTCAACATTACCTGTAATTTATTGAAAATTACAGGTAATTTTTATAAGTTTTACATTATGTAAATTTTACTCCGTATAATTTTTTCAAATGATATTAATATATCATGTTAATGCGTGTCTAATAAGAGTTTTTGTGATATGAGAACAACACACTTAATCGGTAAAATTGCGTAAGATGAACAAGGTGGCGAGACTTTTCGAAATTTGATTAATGAAACTTTTATCGCTATATTTTACAAGGTTATTTTAGATTAAATTTTTTCTTTTTATAATTGTTTATCTCCAATTTCGAGCACTTATATAATAAAGGGGTTCAAGCACACTTTTTAAAACTTTTTTCAGGATGAGTGTTTGAGTTTTTTAATCTTTACAATGCATTGAAAGTCCGGATCATGAGATAAGTTTATTTAATTAAGATATTTAATTTTTTTTAAATTGTAAAAAGAAATCTGAAATGTACTGTGATACTTTTTCGTATTAAATTGTGAAATAGTTTTACACGTAAATGTACCTAGTTGACAGGATGTTTCACGACCTTTCGAACCCAGTCGTGATCATTTTACTCTTACGTCAAAAAAAATTTCCAACTTATCAATTTCAATTGAACTTGCTGGTTTAACGTTATTCAGGTGGAAGTTTTCAAACCGATCAGACATGAATGAAATGATAGAGAAAATTAACAGTTATATACAAACTTCAAGTATAATGTTTTTAAATTTAATTAATTTGTTTTGTTTTATATAGAAATTAATTCTGTTTTCTTTCTTTTCAGATATGGGCAATCGACTTATTGCTGTTTTAAATAATCGAGAAACGTGGTTAACAGTAGCCATAGTGCTCATTAAAGTAATCGTATTTGTTTACGATGTTTTAACATGGCCATTGTATTATTACGTACAGAAACCATGGATTGTGAAAAAAGCTCAAGCTAAAAAAAGAGTAAGTTAAGGATTTGACATTTTTAATAATCCGTAACGATTTTTTCTAATTTTGAATTTTGACATTTTTAGTGTCGGTCTATAACCGGTAAACCTGAAGGACCATACAGGCACGAATTTAGTTTCAGTCCAATGAAATTAGTTATTGCAGAAAACGTAAATACACTGTACGAGCTGTTTAAAATGTTAGCAGTTCAGTATCATGGTGTTGTTTGTTTGGGAACACGTGAAGTACTTGGCGAGGAAGACGAGGTTCAATCGAACGGAAAAGTGTTTCAAAAGGTATGTTTATTTAATCGTTAATCAACTTGTTGTTTTTAACTATTTGTTTTTTGATAGTTTATACTAGGAAGTTATAAATGGGATACTTTTGACGAAGTAGTTGTACGGATAAAAAACTTTTCACGTGGATTAAAAAGTTTGATGCCACATGCGACCAATGAAACAAATGTTGTGTTGTTTGCAGAAACAAGGGCTGACTGGATTGTTGCAGCATTATCATGTTTCCGTTATAATATACCAGGTAAATTGAGAGATTATATATTATATCTTGGAAACTGATTGTTTTATTTTATCTTAGTTGTGACATTGTACGCTACTTTGGGTGAAGAGGCTCTCATTCATGGCATTAATGAAACTGAAGCTACTGTTGTTATTACATCTCACGAACTTTTACCTAAATTTAAAGTAAATTAGAATTTTAATATAATTTATAATATATAAAATAATAATTAATTATTTCTTACTTATAGAATCTGCTAGCAAAAACACCTAAAATTGAACATATCATTTATATGGAAGGATACAAAAGTCCATCCTTAACTGGTTTTCCCACGCAAGCAAAAATTTATACTTTTTCTTCTATAGAAAAACTCGGAGAGGAAAATGCGACTAAATGTAATTAATAATTTTTAACGATTTAAATTTCATATAAATAATTTTTTCTTGTAGATAATGGTCGAGCTCCAGCGTCCAGAAATGATGTTGCTATTATTATGTATACCAGTGGCTCCACGGGTCTTCCTAAAGGAGTTGTAATTTCTCATAATAATATACTGGCAACGTTATCTTCTTTTACAAGATACGTTGATGTGAAGTAAGTTTATTTAAACGTGTATGTTAGAAATTTTGGATTATATCTATTTATTATTCACAGAGAGGGCGATTTATACATGGCTTACCTCCCATTAGCTCACGTTTTAGAGCTATCTGCTGGTTAGTTGAAATAAAATGAGAATTTATTATTTTTTAACTGATTTTTTTTTCAAACTGTATTAGAATTTCTTTGTCTTTTAAATGGAGTACCTATTGGATATTCCTCACCACTCACGATCTCTGATAATGTAAGGGTTCATATTGATTTAAAAATTAATTAAATACTGTATAATTTATTTATACTAAATTATTTATATATTTCTATTTCTAGTCAAGCAAAATTAAAAAAGGAACTCAGGGTGATGCGACTATTTTAAAACCAACTTTTATGACATCCGTCCCAGTAAGATTATTTAGTTACTAAAAATTCTAATTCGCACAATTTGTGTTGGTGGAAGTGGGTCTTTGGGAAGTTTGATTGACGCATGCTCTATCTTGTGACTTTGACAGCTCATTCTCGATCGTATGTACAAAACTATTACGGAAGTGGTAAATAATGGTGGATCCTTCAGTAAAGAATTTTTCAAATTTGCGTACGAATACAAACGCAGTGCTTTGCAACACGGTTATGAAACACCGATACTTGATCTGTAAGCTCTTGTTTCTACTCGCATGAAAATATACACTGCTTTCACTTAACTAACAACACAATTATTGATTTATGGCATACTAAAAATTTCTCTTACAGCGTATTATTCAGAAAAATAAGAAACCTTTTGGGTGGTCGTATACGTATTATGGTTGTTGGTGGTGCACCTGTGGCTCCAGATACTCATGAATTTATGCGCATTTGCTTCTGTTGTCCTCTTCTTCAAGGATATGGGTTGACAGAAACTACTGCTTGTGCTACTGTTATGGATTGTAAGTTTTTTGAGTTGAAAATGATTTGAAAACGTAATTGTTATTTTATTTGTTTATAGTACAAGACGCAAGTATAGGACGGGTTGGACCACCAATGATGAGTTGCGATATTTTACTCGAATCTTGGGAAGAAGGTAAAATTTGAAATTTAAACTGAATTGTAAAGAAGGATTATTTGTTGGTATGTAATATTTTTATTTCTTTAGGCAATTACCGCTCTACTGACAAGCCTAATCCTAGAGGAGAGCTTATCATCGGTGGTGATAATGTAACAATAGGTTACTACAAGTCACCGGAAAAAACCGATGAAGAGTTTTTTATTCGTGATGGAAGGCGATGGTTCAGATCTGGAGATATTGGAGAGATGTTTCCTGATGGCACTATTAAAATAATTGGTAAAATAGTATAGTTTAATTAAATTTTTTAAAACTAATTTTAAAATTTTTTCTATAGATCGTAAAAAGGATTTGGTGAAACTTCAAGCTGGTGAATACGTTTCGTTAGGCAAGGTCGAAGCTGAATTGAAGATCGTTAATTTGGTGGAAAATATTTGTGTGTATGGTGACAGCTCCCAAAACTACACCGTGGCCTTAATTACTCCTAACCAGAAAGTATTGGAGCAGTTGGGAAGGCAACTTGGTAAAGAAGGCAAAAATTTCAATGAATTATGTAACGATCGAGATGTTGAAGATGCTGTTTTGAAAATGCTACTTATTCAAGGCAAAAAAGGTAAAATATATAAACAATTTTAGTAAAAATATTTTTTTTAACTTTTATTTTTCTATAAAGGTGGTTTAGAGAGATTCGAGATTCCAACTAAAGTGAAATTAATACCCGAAACTTGGTTGCCCGATTCTGGATTGGTAACTGCTGCATATAAACTGAAGCGGAAAAATATACAAGACCATTATCAAGATGAAATTGACCAAATGTACACTAGTAAAAACCCGGGTCCTTGAACGACGTTTTATTCAATTGTAAATAGTCTCATTAGTAAAACGGAATTTTTTGTCAAATATCAAATTGTGATTTGATCTCACAGCTACATTGCATAATTACTTGCATCATAAAATCATGAAAGTAACTTGCTTGAAGGTTTTTCTTTTGTAAATTTTAAACATCAGCTTCTATCTCGATTACAAATTTAATTTGTATAATACCGAGACTCGAGATTGTATTTGTAAATGTATTTTTAAATGTTATGTCGTGTATGCACTTTAAAAAAAGTATATTTTTTCCGAGTTGAAATTAAAAAGAAAAAAATTGTTTCAACCATCTCTTTATTCATCATTTACATAAATTTCTCTAAATGCGAGATGGATACAACATAATTCGAATTCTTCGGCCCATAGCTTTAGGTGGAAGATTGGACTTGAACTTCGCTCGTACAACGCCACTGTTACCATGTGGCCTCATAACTTTGCCCCAAATTACACGCAATTTGTTTGGTTTGTCGTGATGAGGAACGCGTGTTTTACTGCAATCGAGTTAAAATTATAAGATTTTTATTTGAATAAAATAAATAAATAAATCATTTATACTTACTTTTTGCCCTTGTACACATAAGCACACTTTTTACCCATGTAAAACGAAGTCTCCCTTTTTGTAAAAACACCATCAACTTTCAGAAGCGCGGTACCTTCATGTTGATTTCTCAATCCACGTTTGTAACCAACAAATATTCCTTTAACGTACAATCTATAACATCGAATATATTAAAATTGTAAATTAGATGTATAAAACTTTAATGTTCATTCAATTTTACCTTCCAGGTCGTTTAGCTACATGTGCGGCTCTTGGCTTACCAAGCTTTTCTTTTTCGTGCTTTTCTTTCCTTTCCAATCTCTGCTTCTTTTTCAGTTCTAGCTTCGCCAGTTTGGCAGGATCTAATTGTTTCTTCTCAATTGGATTTCCATCTTTATCTACTGTTGGTTTTCTCGCTTTCATAAAAAACATTTTTCCGTTTCTACCGACAATCGGTTTGCCGTTTCTACCGATTTTGGGCTTTCCTTTACTCACTTTTACGCCTTTTACAGGCTTTAGAATTTTTCCCGACTTATCTTTTGGACCGACCTTCTTCGACTTGTCACCCTTCAAGTCTTTGACTGTTTTCACATCCTTGGGTCCCTTTTTCGTTTCATTTTCTTTTTTAGCCGGCTGCTTTTTCGGCTCTGGCTTTTTAGCTTCTGCCTTATTAGCTTCTGGCTTTTTAGCTTCTGCCTTATTAGCTTCTGGTTTTTTAGCTTCTGGCTTTTTAACCTCTGGTTTCTTAGCCTCCGCTTTCTTAGCCTCAGCTTTCTTTCCTTCTTGTTTCTTCTTTTTATCGGCGTCTGCCATTATAACTCAATAGAACTGTAAGAAACATGCCACATGAATGTTTTATAATCTAAGCCATCCGTTAATAAATAACTATAAATATTACACCTAAACTTATTAAAATACTATTTCATAGTTTTAGACGCAAAATTTTTTCGCTTAATGCATTTGCAAGTGTTGAATTTTACCTGTAACACCACACGGTCCTAACAGAAATACCACGATATCAATGGCTTTCACGATTCCCGGAAGTAGAACTCTAAGTGAAAGGAACTCTGGGTAAGTTATTGTGTAACGACTATATAAAGACCTAATCCTTTTTTGTTTTATTTTTATTTGTTGTTTTATAAATTATAATAACAATTTAAAAAATATTCATTTTTTTAAAAATGGAAATTGTATTTCAATTAAAAAGAAAATTACTAGTATCTTTCTTTAGGTAGAAAAGAATGCCTGTTTCCATAGCAACTTCTCCATAACAACTTTCTTGTTGTTCCGGTAGGTTACAATTTTATCATTTTCCTTTTGGTTATTAAATCTTCAAATAAAAATGTTGAATTCCATGGAAACTGTCTGTATTGCGGCCATTATACAAGACGGTATAGATAGACTACACATAGTTGGTCGTTTATTACCAGTCCCATTGCCGGCTCCCGAGATCCGACCAGACATGGAAGATACAGATGTAAATACAGCAGAATTCTTTCCCAATATAAAAACGAAAGAATCGCGACACGAAATATTTCCAAAAAATTTAAAAAATGAAATACAAACAAAGGCTTCATTTGATGATGATGTTTTTAAGTTACAGAGAGACAGGTGTTTGTTTTGTTTATTATTAGCTATCTAATTAACTATTTTGAAATTTTTATAGGAGTTTTTTGGAAAAAACTTTACAAAGGACGCTCACTGAAATAAAGTGCAGTAATAAATACTCTGGTTTATGTGATATTGTTAAAATTGAAAGAGTGAAAAAAGGTCAATATGAAGCTGTTATTGAAAAGTAATGTTATCGCTTTTAAACTGAATTTATAAACTTGAATTAATTTATTGCTGTTTTTGAATTTATAGAGAACAAGAGTTAAACGAACGAATTACACATCTGGGTAAAGTTTTAGCCAAAAATAAAGAAGAAAAAGATTATTTAATTTGTAGATGTAGTGATACCGTAACACGTTTAACTGTGCGAATCTGTTAATTAATGGTAAGACATTGAAAATAGTACTGTTTTTTGTTATTTATTTTGATAGGATCAGTTACGAGAAGCTAAAGTGAGAACTGGTTTGGAGGAAAAATTTGTACAAAATCAATGCAACTCTCATATTTTTCAAATTAGGAAAAAATTGAGAACTGCTGCAAAAGAAATAACGCAAGAAATGGACGTATAAACAATCAAATTTAAAATTTTAATATTTTCAAACATAATCTGAATTATTTTATTTTAATTTAGAAAATTAAACATAACATAGATCAAGAAATACGAATCAATAAAGCATTTTATGATTATGTTCGGATAAATTTAGATGTAATATGAACTGAAATTGTGTGAATTAGTATAGTTTATTGTAACAATCAGGCTTAATATAGGGCTTAGAACAAAAAATGGAGTATTGGATGGAAAAATACGAAACGGAAACTGAGGCCAAAGATAAAGAAATTGACAATTTGACAACGGTTAGGCAGTCTTGTTTAGATCGTTACGCACATATTTCAAATTTGGTTAGATAGATTTTTACAGAAAATTTATTAAAATAAAATAAATTAATGTTAATTTTAAAGCTGCAAGCTTATAATGTGGAATTAGATGTAGCCAGAAGAGAAAGAGAAAAACTTAATAAGAAAAAAGATGCTGAAGCTAAATTACGTCGATCAATTGTTCTAGTTTGTATCTAGATTTCATGAGAAAATACAATAAATTTTAATTTCATTTGTTTAAATTTTAGATACAATCTTGGTGGAGAGGTATTATGGTACGACTTTTTCTTGGGTCTTACAAGAAACTAGGTAAATTTATTAAAGACAGGAAAGCAGAATTGGCAAAGAGAAAGAAATAATAAATTAGCTTTTTTTTTAAATTAAAATTGGTTTTTCAGTACATTTCTTGTAGATGCAGTGTAATAAAAATAACTATTTATTTTTATTTCTGAATTTTGATTTGTTAGTGACATATATAAAAAATACAAATTATTTCACGAATGAACATGGATGAAAAAGAAGTTGTTTTAGTATCGGTTATTTTGGAAGATTCTTTAGAAAAATTAGAGATCATGAATTTACTAGCTCCACCGCTTGAACAAAATTCACATGGATTTTTGGATGATGAAAGTGAAGGTGTGCCAACGGTGTTGAACGAACGTCATAAATTATTTCCTGATAATCTTCACAATCCAGTTTTTACAGCTGATGAAAATTCGTTGAAATGGGAAAGTTTTCATTCTGGGAGGTATGATATTGAGAATTTGTAATTCCATTAACATGATATTTTTTATTCATTCAATTTTTTTAAATTTAGAATGTATTTAGAAAATGTGCTAAAAGGTATTTTAAATGAATTGAAAATAAATAAATGCTGTAAATCCTTAACCAGTGTTATCGAAAGAGAAAAATTGGGTAAATTGGAAGAAGTTCAAACTGAATTGAAGTAAATAAAAATAAATAAAAATAAAATTTAATCAGGATATTTAAATAATAATTAATTTTATTACTTAGGCAAGATATGCGTGAGGAAAAATTACGACATTTGAAACAAGAATTGAAAAAAGTGAAAATAAATCGTGTACAAGATGTCAAGCAAGCTGAAGAAACATTAATATATCTTAAGGTTTGATTTATTCAACAAATTTTAGTAAATTATTTAATTCATCTCATTAAATTTGGCTAGAAAATGATTCAGAAGACAAAGATCAGTAATTGTGTGTCGGAAAACTATTGTAGAAAACAGGAGGAAATAAGAATAGAACAAACAAAAAAGAAACTGGAAAAGCAATTGAATGATAGGAAAGATAGTATTGAGGTTTGTTTAGTTTTGGAAAGTTGTGAATTTTAATTTTAATAATTGAACATTTACATTACTTTAGAAACTTAAGTTAAAAATAGAAGATGAAAGAAGAATTCACACAGAAGTGGAATCATTTCGTAATCATGATTATCAGGTTTAATTATATAACATAAGAATTTAACTTTTCTCACTTTTCAGTATAAATTAATTTACTTATTTATCATCCCAATAGTGCAAAGAAATTGAACTTCAGGCCTGGATTGATAAATACAATAAAGAAACGAGTGAAATGGATAGAAAAATTGCTGATTTGCTTGCTGAAAAAGAAAAACAGCTTTCTGTTTACAATGCCCTTGTTAAACAAGTAGACTTTTATCTATCTATCTATTTTATTTTTTAATTAAATTAAATTTTGGTTTTTAGTGTAATGAATATAAACAAGTGCTTAAAGATGATGAAGATGCAAAAAGATGTGAAAGAGAAAGAATCGAACTCGAAGAAAAAATAAAAAAATCGGCATTAATTGTAAAGTTTTAACATTCATTTTAAAGTAAAATAAAAATTTAATGTATTTAATTAATTATTTATTTTTAGATACAATGTTGGTGGCGTGCTGTGATGGTGCGACGCTTTTTAGGTGAATTTCGAAGTTTGAAAAAAGCAATGCATCAAAGAAAACTGAAGGCAAAAGCAGCAGCTAAAGCAGCGGCTAAAGCAGCAAGCAAAAAAGCAAAAAAATAATTTAAAACATTCTTTTTATTTTCATTTTTCTAAAATATAATTCATTCACCAGTAACAGTTTTTCTAACAGAAACATTATTGTTATCATTAATTAGTGGTAGATCTAAAATTGGTGTTTTTTCTAAATCCCATAATTGACTTACATCAGTTATATCATTAGGATTGTTTTTATGCTGTAGGAAGAGACCTTGCACCATTGCAGGGCTCACTTGACACTTGTATGCGAGCACTCGATCCACAAATTTCATCACAGATTCTTTACTTTGGTCTGGATAAAAATTAAGATACATCCTTTCTAATTGATAAGGAGTACAATAATCTACAAATTCTTTAACATCAACTCGACCTGGCCGTATAAGAGCACGATCTAAGCTATAAAAATGAAAAAAATTAATATATTGCAGTTTTTTTATAATAAAAGTTTCTAATTGAAAACTGCTTATCGTACATTTTAGCTTAATTAATGTTAAATTATTACCGATTTATATAATTTGTGGTCATAAAAAGAATTCGAGCTTCAGTTGATGCTACACCATCAAGGCAATTGAGTAGACCACTGAAAGTCACACGACTTAATCCCTCAAATGCAGCTTTAACTGAAAATTCAGATATAAAAGTAATTTAGAACTAATAAATAATAAACAACAACAATAAAGTGATACTTTCTTTAGACTCTTCTCTTCGAACAAAAGCTGCATCTACATCTTCCAGCAAAACAATGCTTTGTTGAGGAGCAATACTTAGCAAATGATTAAGGCGATCATCAGTTAATCCCCTTTCGCTCAAATTAAGAACACATATACTGTACTGAAGTTCTCCAGCCAAAGCTGTTCTGAAAAGGCTCAATTACATAATATATTTCAAACAAAATTATAACTTTACATACATAAAACTTGATTTTCCACAACCAGGTGGACCATATAATAAATATCCTCTTCTATACGGAATTCCTCTATCCATATACCATTTTGGATTGTCAATAAATTCCTTTATATCTACAAGAATTCTCTCAGCAATCCCTCTGTCCAGTACAACGGAAGAAAGAGGACGGCGTTTTCTAGGATGTCCAAATTGACGCCATTCTGATCCCATGGCAACGTACATAATGGTTTTGCCTTCATTTTGTTTAAGAGCTATTGCTTGTGCTTTAAACATAATTACATATTAATTTGATTAATAAAATTTTACAGAAAAATTTAAATACCTTCTTCCAAAATTTCATAATAAATATTTTTGCTTTTTCCAAGCGAGGTTAGGGTTACTGTTTCCCATGGAACTCCGAGATGTAGATCAAGAGTGTGTTGTTCGCGACTACGATCAACTCTTATCCAATTCTTTTTAAATCTAATTAATTTAATTAAACAAATTATATATTTATTTTAATTTAAACATTAAATATTTACTTAAAGAAATGGGATCCAATGCTTGGAATAAAACTGTAATTCGTCGATACTTTTCCAGTTTCATGTTGATGAAAATGAGTTTCCACGCTCAAATGTTGCGTTTTCTTTGCTGCTTTGGATGTGATCCATTGTAATAACCATTGATAGCTTTTATCACGACAGGGGACTTCAAGAGTAATCATATAATGCCGTCGAAATAGAATTAACCCTAGTAGTAAGTTGTAACAACAATTAGTGATTTTTTTTTAATTATTAATTTTTATACTGTTTGATGAAATACCGAATTGGGTAAGTTTCCGACTTGCTGCTACTGCAGCACCAATTCCAAACAAACCAAATCCAGCTCCAAAGTATGGATTATCTTGCAAGGAAGTGATAAATTCAGGTAGTGGCATTTCTGTACATGTTAATCGTCTGCTGCAAGTGTAGAAAACCTGAAAATAGAACAATTTTTTAAACCAGTTGCTATTACAATAGCTAATAT
>JAQFZN010000493.1:0-28912 GCA_034687075.1 Geophilus carpophagus
CATATTTTTATACCTCTCCCAGGGCTTCATAACGCTTTTGATTGTACAAATTATTTGTACTAAAATTGAATTCGTAAGATTTTCCAGTTTCTATGTGTTTCAGCACGCCTTCTGCAAATATTCCTTCATTAATTCATACATTTTCAGTGTAAGTGCAGAGTAAACAGTTTTACCATTGTCAAATTTGTATTCAAATCCTTCGATCGTAGTTGGAAAATCCCAATTTAAATCAGATTCTGACGATGCTTTCTGTATTTTTTTCGGGGGTTCATGCTCCTGATGATTTTCATTTTCACTGACTTTTTCCATATTACATATGAATGGTAAAACAGCAATTATCAATAGCAATTCTTTAAAGATCTGAAAAATTAAATTTTTAGTTAAAGTACTTAAACTTTTAGGGTAAAGTACTTACTTGACTCTTAGTTTGAAAAAGTCCGATCATATGAAAGTTAAGCGAAAAAAAAATAAAAAATATAAAGCTGAAATAACAAAATCAGAAGGCGGCCATGTTTGTTTACATGGTAATCACTGCCAACTGGTGGGAAGTGCTAAAAGTTGTAAAGTTCTGGAAAATAGCAAGAGATGGTGTAATAAAATAACCGCCAATTTTAAATTCATAAAATACTGCACAAAATTAATCATTTATTCAAAGTTAAAAATATCGCAATCATTTTAATAACATACTTTACATTTAAATAAACATGAAATCTTAACTTTTTAGATTGCGTCCAGGACTGACATTAACATCATGAATAGTTAACAAAGCTTCAACTGAAAACAGATATTATACTTTCTCTTTCAAATACTAAACTAATGATTTAAACAAGTTACCTAGAAGTCTGAATAATTTCTCTCTTTCGGCCAAATTTTCCATCAACGCTTCCATAGCTTGTAAATATGAAAATAGTGTATCTTTAGGCCATATTGTTTCACTGTGCCATCTGTCTAGTGCAGCTAAATGCAATTTCACAAATTTATTCCAAGCTGTAGTTAAAATATTCGGAAAGAAAAAAATTAAATCAAAGTTTCTAATTTAGAATATCAAATTTTAAAACATACACAACTCATGAGTGTAACATAAGTTTAACATATCTGATGTCATTTTTTTATATTCTTCTTCTGTGCAATTTTCTGGTGGGCTCCTTTAAAATTTTAAAAATAATCAAAACATTTTTTTCTTTAGAAAATTAAAACTAACTGCAATTTTTTCAGGAAATCATTTTCTTGTTCTAATCTACTTATAAACTCTTTTAGTCTATTTTCATCTTCTTCTCTATCCATTTCCATTTCTGTTTCCTGTAGAATAGCCTGATGACTTTCTTGGAATTTATAAACTTAACATAAATAAAACAATTTTAATAATTTAAATTAAACAAAAAATAAATAAACTAGAATGACTCACTGAAGACTCCATCAAAAATGCTTTTGATAATATAACCACCCACACAAACCCACAAAATTATCCAAGCTCCACCAGCAGGACCAAATATGCGCATAATTTCTCGAAATCTTTTCGGCCAAGTGTCGAAAGTATATATATTAAACAAAGTTTTTATAGCATTACCAAAACCACTAAGTAAACAGAAAGGTACAAACTAAAATAATTCCAAAAATAATAATTCTTACCTAAAAGAATCAGCAAACTTCAAATTCGGTTGACCAGATTCTTCATAATGTGCAAACATGACCATTCCAGCCAATGCAAAAACAAAAATAACTAGTAATAAAGTAAGTAAAACAAAAAGCATATCCTATAAAATAATAAACAAATAACAAAAATTGAATTGAGTTTGTAATTATTGCAGCTAATTTACTTTAACTGCCTGATGGATCGCTTTAACTAGCAAATTGACAACAGGAATTAAACGAATTATCTTAATTGCACGTAAAACTTGAAACACATGTAAATGCCAGAAGAACCACTTGGGTTCAATACCAGAGAGTAAGCCAACACAAGATAAAATACCCTACAGATGAATATGGATGATTACATTTTTTAAAATAATTAATTCAATGATTACAAAATATTAATTACCATTACGTTCATTATACAATCTAAAATGTACCATCCATTCATCCAAAAACGAATTTTATCTTCGAGATAACCCAAAATTGGATCAAGTAAAAATACGGGTAAACACAGGTAAATGAATCCGAGAGAAAACCAATAGAGATTAGTAAAAATATTATCTTGAAGATGGAAAACACATTCTAGAATAATAAATAAAAGGTGTAATTATGATATTGTGTACATTTTTTTATATTTAGAAATACTCACCGACATTTAATCCCATCATTAAACAAAATAACACTAATACAACTAACATGAAATATTGGTAATATTTATCTATTAATAATTCAGTCAAGTTTTTAATTTTTAATTTAGTTTTATAATGTAAATTATTTATTTTAATTTTAAAGGATGCTGTTGTTCACTTTGTGTGCAAACAAAGATGCTTTTTGCAGTCTAGTTGGTTTCACCATATTCCTTACATGTCTTGGTTTACCAAATATTTCTTTTCCAATTTCTTGAGGTTTGTAAATTGATTGATCAAGTTCAGAATCAATAAAAACTTGTTCATCATTTTCTCGAATTTTACTTATTCCTTCTGGGGCTAGTACACAAAATAAATTTCAATTATTAGTCAAAATCATTTTAAATTTAAAAGATATTAACTATTTATTTTTGAAGATGAAAGTAGAGTGTTTATTCTTTCCCCATTTTTTGTAACATAATCCAGTAGCTTAAATTTGCTTATCAACTTGGCTCTAAATATAATTCCATATGTTGAGATGAATAAATTACTAGGCATGTTTTCGTTTATATCTATGTTTATACAATACAAAATTTATTATTATTATTACATATCGAATAACATTGTTACAAAAATAATATGACAAAATAATAATGCTAGATTCAGCCCAATAATAATTTAAATATAATTGTTAAGGTGTTTAGTAGAATCAATGGTACTGAAAATAATAAAATTTCGATTTAGATTAACTAACATATTTGAGTTTTTAATTGATCTTACTTCTCATGACTGTTCTTACTGATCGAATGAGTTGAATTATTTGACTTTTTATTCCTGGTTCCTCTCCAAATCCACGTACATGATCAGCCGAACCCCAGCCAACTAACATTAAATTACAAAGGAGATTTATTTTATTGATGTATCTCATTTCTCAAATAAACGTGTCAATTTGTTTCACTCACTTTTGGATAAAAATCTCTCTTCATGGAGAACTGCTATCGCATTCACACATAAGAGTGCTGCTTCAAATAAATTGTACAGTGTTATCGTCATGGTTGATTAAATGTACTAAAATGTAATATTATATATTAACAACAAGCAATTACAAATCATAACAAATCTTACTGACTCAAACAATCAACGTCGCGTCCTCCATAATTAGATGGGTTGATCGAGACCGAGTTTGAATCACGTTACAACTTTTGCCACCAGTTAGCGCTACAAATGTAAACAAATGGCGGCTTGCTCATGCTTACAAAATGCAGGTTAACTTTTATTAAAACTACTTTATCAGCTGTATTTTTTTAACGAAGTAAATTGTTTATGTTGTTTTCTTGTTTAAATAATAGGCCTTATTTTTTAATTTTATTACAAGAAATATCCACTAGTTCAATAATGCCAAAACATGACAAACAGGTACAAGACTTTAGATAAATAACATAATTAAAGATCTACGAATTGTTATTTTTTAATAAACAGGTAAAAAAATCTATTAAATCAATTGAGTCAGGTCCAGTAAGTGCAAAACCAAACGGGACGATTTTAATAAAAATCTTAGCTAAACCAGGAGCAAAGCAAAATGCTATTACAGGTGAAAAATTAACTTTTAAAAGTCGAACAAGATTGAAGAATTAAATTTCTTATCTTACAGATATAAGTGAAGATGGTATCGGGGTTCAAGTTAATGCCCCTCCTGTAGAAGGTGCTGCCAATACTGAACTTGTTAAATATTTAGCAAGTGTTCTTGGTCTCAGGAAAAATGATTTGACTCTAGAAAAGGTATTTTATATTTGATAAAACGAATAAATTAGTGTGTAACAATTAATTATTGGCATAAATTACAGGGAAATAAATCCAGGGATAAAATTATATCTATTTCAAGTGAAGACACAAATATTGAGACTATTTTAGAGAAGTTTCATAAGGAAAAAACTGGAAGCTAAACAAAAATTAAAACTTTATTTTTGTTTGCTAATAAAAAATAATTAGAATAATTTAATAGGACTATTGCTTTTTCAATAATATGTCGCAAAACAGACATTACCATTTAAAGAATTTGTACTTTGAATGTGACCGTTATTTATTTTTAGATGGTTACGTTTTAATTAATTTCTCAATGCTAATTCTTGTTTTTTTTTCTCACATCTTATGTAGAAATTTGATTGATATTATATACATTAAAGAATGTTGAAAAACAAATTGAAAGATTCTATTTCGTAACAGAAAACTTATTATTTCTTTAAAAGTTTTATTTCTTGTTCAGCTTTTTTTATTTATCTGTTTTTTTACACTATGAAATCAGTGATAGGAAAACATTTAGTTCAAACTGACCCATCAAAATGTGAACTTTAACCAGGATTCGCTATGAGGACATTTTTATCACAATTTACACCAGCCGCATTATCAACTTCACAGGATTTTGATAACTTTTTACAATAAACGTAGAAACGACTTTTATCAAGGGCATTTATAAAAATTAAAACCTCATTATAATAAATGAGTAATTTGAGTCAATTTCTTCATAACAAGTGCACAAAATATGAAACGTGTTATATCGAATGATTAAACTATAAATATTTCTTATGACGATTTTAAAATTTAAATAAAAACACATGAATATGACTTAGCAAACGTTTATTATTATATTGAACACATTTCATGAGTCACATACAGGAAATTTAATCGAGAAATAACTTGCTGTCATTACGTCATACAATCTCTATGATAGATCAGTAGCACGTCACTTATGAATACCTGTGGCACCATTATTAATCATTTCGATTGTGTTCTGTGATTGGTTCATGATAATTAGACAGAGGCACAATAAATAGAGCAGCTCACTGCAGAAAGTTCATTCAGCTCTCACAACTCAACCAAGTCTAGTTCAACAGGTGAGTAAGAGAAATTACTTCTTTTTACATTTAATTTAGACCTAAAAAAAATCTTATAAAAGGTTTAAAACTTTTGAAATTAGTCACTTCAAACTGTCTTTATGGAATTTGAACTTTAATCGAGTATAAGTGGTCTATTTCATGGTTCATTTCCAAGTTGAATTCAATCTAACCTCGTTTTTTTTCTTCTCTCTCGTCAAGTTCATGTATAGAAAGAAAATTGAAATGGCAGAAGTTGACCAAAATCAAGAAACAATTGTTAACAAGGTTGCTCAATTGCCTGTGGTTTCTACAGCATGTGACTACGCAACTCACTATTATACTAAGGCCAAGGAGTCCAGTAATCTGGTGAAGGTCACATTGGATACGGCGGAAAAATCAATCAAATTTGCAGCTGAAACCGCTAAACCTGTAGTTGATAAATTCGAGAAACCTAGTAAGTTTGTTTTTTCTATTCACAGTATAAGTTTTTTTAATTTAAATTTAATTTTTTATAGTTACTTATGCTGACCAAGTTTTAGTGAATCAATTGGACAATTTGGAGAAGAAATTCCCAATAATTTCTAAATCCCCGGAGGAGGTACTAACAGTAAAAAAACTTTTTTATTTTTTTTCATTTTTTTTAATCAAATTTTAAATTTATTTTTTAATTTTAGATTGCGAAGGAAGCTCGCGAAAAGTACAACACTACTGTTCAGCCATTAGTTCAACCTACTGTTGACAGAGTGAGCAATGTTACCCAACGAGGAATCGAAACTGTAACCAATGTAACACAATATGGAGTCGACAAAGTTACTGCCGTTAAAGATTATGGAGTTCTTAAAGCGAATGAGTTTATGGATACAAAATACGGAGAAGCTGTTTCCGCTACTGTTACCAAGACTTTAAACGTTGCTGATCAATACGTTGATTATTACTTGCCCGCAGAAGAAGATGAAGAAAAAGAAGGCAAGAAATAATAATTTGACGATTCTAAATTATACTCTATTGCTTTTTTTTGTTGGAAATGTTAAATAAATTAAGTTTATAAATAACATTTAGTAATTTATTCAAATTAGATGCAAAGGACGATGACCCAATGCTGGCTCGTGTTCGTAAACTCAGTGGAAAATTCCGTCGTCGTTTCCAAAGGGTTACTGTGCAACAGTTAGAGCAAATACAAAAGACAACTCAAGAAAATCTTTCTCATTTGAATATTGTTCTTGACTTGGTAAGTTTTTATATTTTACGAATAAATTATATATACGTGTGAAATTAAAATATTTAAATTTATTTTCAGATCCAAAATGCTAAGGTTAACATTAATTCCAAAAACCAAGCAGTTAAGGATAGTTTTGCAGCTGCTCAAGCTAGAGCTTTAGCTTTATGGGAAGAATTGAACAAAGAGGAACCTCAAACTGAAGAAGGCCAAGAACAACCTAAGACATTAGAACAAAGATCTCTTGCATTAGCTCGAATTCTTACAAAAAGGCTTGTTAATTTGTATAATACTGCCTCGTCAACCATTAAACTTCCATCAACGTTGCAACCAAAAATAGCGCAGGCGCAGCAATATGCAACTGATTTGTACGGACAAGTTAAACAGGTTCGTATCTAATCTAATCAAATATAGGTGCACCTAGTTTTGTTTGTTCTTTAATGATAATTTTTTTTTATTCTGACAGATTTCAAGTCTCGAAGACGCATCTAATCTTGTGTTGACCCAAGTTCGTGAAACTGGGAAAACTATTCAAGAAACGGTCAATACTTTACGAGAACAAGCCGCCACCAATATTGAATGGCTGGTAAGCTATTTGCGTAGCACTGCTGCATCCCCAGATTTAAGTAGTCCTGAAAAATCCAATTCTCCTAATGTTATTGAACTTGAAACAATTCCTGATGTTGATGAACCTATTGCACCTGATAATTGATTTTTTTTGCACTAAATGCTTTTTCTTTGCTGTTTTGCATGTACATGTCTGCTTTATAATTTTTGTTCGCTAATTGTAGTTTATAATAATAAAGCTGTTTATTTTCTGCCTTTTTTGCTTTAATTTTCGCAGATTATTTATGAAAAAAGATTTGAGTTTGACATAACTTTTTGTGTAGGGCAAACATTCAGAGAATGATTCTGCGGAGCATAATGATGAGTCTTCCAACGGTCAAACTTCGACACCAGTAGATCAATAAATGGATTCGAAGTTTCCGAAGCTTTATTTCTTAATACAAAATGTAGAATGTCTGATTTCTGTTATTTAACAAATTAACATAATGTGGCTTAAACCTTTTGAATATTAACAATGTATTATTTAACAAATTTGTATTTTGTAATTTTTTTGATATAACTGTGTTATGATTATCATAATAAACGTTAAGTGAACATTTTATTTTTTTGACTAAGGAAAACTTATTCCTGCAGTTTCCTGCGCCAGGACCACTTGATGATTTATTTCAAGATGATGATATTTCAAAGCCATCTTGGATTTATCGACACAGACCTTCATGGATGGAATAATATAATTTTTATTTGTATTCTAATTAATTAATGGTAATAAAAATAACTTCATAAATACATTAAATTTGCATTTATTTTGAAATTTAAATGTGTAATCGACAATCAGTTGTTTAAATTTAGCGCTTTTGAATAGAATTATCACCAGGTAGCGCTTGAGTAGCATTTAAATCAAAATGGTGCTTTAAACACGTTAACCTGGAAGAAGATTGTCTAACAACATATTACAGAAATGAAGCCGTTTCTTGAATACGAGGGCCATGACATGCTAAGAGAAAGGCTAGTTTTAGCAATTTTAAGTGGTAAAACTGTTAAAATAAGAAAAATACGATCGAAAGAAGATAATCCAGGTTTAACCGGTAAACACGTGCTTTAAGTTTATTTTTACGTCGATGTTACTTTTAAATAACAATTGTATTTTGATTTATTTATATAGAATTTGAATCAAGTTTACTTCAAATACTGGATAAAATTACAAACGGTTCTCGCATTGAAATCAGCGATACTGGTACTTCACTTTACTTTCAACCCGGATTGCTTCATGGAGGTCGACTTGAGCAGGATTGTAATCCACAACGATCATTGAGCTATTATTTACAGCCTTTGATTTATCTGGCACCGTTTTGTAAAACTGAAATTGAGGCTAGGTTGAAGGGTGTCGTTATTGATGAGAATGACCAATCTGTGAGTTGTAAATAAAAGTATTTAAATAGATTTTTTAAAACTTTAGCATTTTTTTTCACTACAGGTTGATGGAATGAAATTCAGCACAATGTCAATTCTAAAACAATTTCTTGGAACTGATGAAAATTTGGAATTTAAAATTATGTCAAGAGGCGTAAAACCATCTGGTGGAGGTGAAATTTTATTTAAATGTCCAACAAAAGAAAAACTTCGTCCAATACAGGTATATTTTTAACATTAAATAAAATTATTTTTGCAGAAATAATATGATTGATTTTATAGTTAGTAAAAGAAAGCAAAATCAAACGAATACGTGGTGTTGCATTTACTGTTTGTGTACCTCCAACTATTGCAAATCGAATGGTTGAAGTAGCTAAAGGAATTTTACTTGATTTTATTCCCGATATTTATATTTTTACGGATCACACGGGCAAAGACAAAGCCAGAGCCAAGAGGTTAAATAATAAATATTTTCATAATTTATTACACTTACTGATTTTTTAAAATTATTATTATTTATATCTAATAGATCTCCTGGTTTTGGCATCACTTTAATCGCCGAGAGAATTGATGGCAGTTTTCTAACTGGTCAAGCCCTTTCCAAATCTTTAGATCCTTTTAATCCATTTTCAGCTTCAAACCCGCCTTCAGTGCCAGAGGATGTAGGCAAAAGTGCTGCTTATATGTTATTAGATGAAATATATCGAGGAGGCTGTGTTGATTTACCAAATCAAAGTATGTCTCTTCTTTTCGCGGCACTGGGTCCCAAAGATGTTTCTAAAATTTTAACAGGGCCTTTGTCAGCTTACACGTGAGTTTAATTTTAACATGTTATTTTGTTTATAATTTAAATAATTTATTTTTTTAATTTTAGAATGGAATTTTTAAGACTTATGAGGGATTATTTTGGAATAGTTTTCAAGGTGGAAGAGTCGAAAACTGAAACTCATGGAGCAGACAAAGTTTTACTGACGTGTGTTGGTGTTGGGTTTAAAAATTTGAGTAAAACTACTAGTTAATATTAAATTTGTTAATTGTTTTATATTTTATGTTTATATTATATATTAAATAATAAATAAATGAAAGACGCTAAACTGTTGACTTAGAGTGGTTTTTATAATATCTGTTACACGGTGGCGCTACTTGTTTAAGTAATGGCCGCTTCTATATAGACGATCACGTGTAACAACAAACATTAGTTGATTACATTTCACACAATCATGGCAGAAGAAAATCAATTAGCTTCTCTTTCTGATATTCATGATATTAAATTCAGGTACTGTATACTGTAGGCATTTAAAGGTATTATATTAGATAATATAGAGAACTTACTTTTTATTTTTGGATTTTAGAGTCAGTTCTGTTTTAAATAAAGATGTAAAGCAATTTGGAAAAAAATATATTTTTGATAATCGTGATGATACTTGCTGGAATTCTGACCAGGTAAACTAATTTATATGTTTTTAATAAATTACATTACATATATACTTTAAAATAAATTATTCACTTTATTTAAGGGTTCTCCACAATGGGTTTTAATCGAGTTTCCTATTCCTGTTGATATATGTGAAATGCATATTCAATTTCAAGGAGGGTTTACCGGAAGAGATTGTTGGGTTGAAGGAAAGTTAAACCAGGAAGATAATTTCACAAAACTACAAAATATTTACCCAGAAGATAATAATTTCTGTCAAATATCCTTAAGTTTTTAACTAATACTAATAATCATGTAATTTTACAGTACTTTATTGTTCCTTAATGCATTAATACAGATTTGAAATGGCATTACCATCGCTTAAATATTTAAAATTAATTTTTAATAACAGTACGGATTTTTTTGGCCGAATTATTATATACAAAGTTAATTTATTAGGAAGATAACATTTAATAAGTTATCATCTATAAATTTAAATAAAAATATTGATTTTTCTTATTTGAGCCAGTCGATTTAAAAAAATTATTTTATCGATTCAATATATGAAATATCGGATACGACGCTGAAATGTAGACGCAATGTTTTCATCTTTTCTCACTTGATGGCGTGATGAGTCATATTTTCATTCTCAAACAAAACTCGGAGAAATTAGATCATATTTAACCAGCACTCTGTATTTCAATCACATTTTACCTAGTTTCAAATTTATTGTGCATTGAATTCAGGTTTACTAGAACAAAATGGATGAAAATGGATGTGTGTTGGTGTTGAGTTTCTCCGACGTGGAATCCTCATCGCTTGTGAAAAGTAAATAATTGTACTGTAGCAGGTAAATTTTTAATTATCATTGGTTTTAATAGAAATATTGAAATGCGACGAATTGCCAGAAGTCGTGAATATTCATGACAACATTAACATGTATCCCTACTTACTTGACAACAAATATTACACAAACGAAATTTTATTTTGTACCATGAAGGAGCAAAATGAGAAACTAAATAATGAATTTGTCAACATGGTTCAAGCTATCATCATTTATTACGATCCTGAAAATGTATTATAATTATTTGATAACATTAATAGCTCATAGTAATGTGAATTGTATGTTTTCTTTTTGTAGGAGGACAGTTTTTCTGAAGTTCAAAAATGGG
Source organism: Geophilus carpophagus (assembly GCA_034687075.1). NCBI lineage: Eukaryota > Metazoa > Arthropoda > Chilopoda > Geophilomorpha > Geophilidae > Geophilus > Geophilus carpophagus. The sequence continues at coordinate 10,911 of JAQFZN010000493.1, forward strand.
TTCCTTTTGCAGAGAAACAGTGTCTGGATATTTGTTTATTATTATGTGATTCTTGCAAAGAAGATTCCAAACCACCTAAAAGTGAAATCTTAAAGTGGTGTACAAAGCGACAGTTTTCTTTAATTGAATTAAATCCGGATAAATGCAGTGATGATGATGAGGATGATGATGGTATTGATTCACTTAAAATATTTTTAAATATTAATTCTATAATTGCAGTTTATATTTAGATGATTGTGGAGATCTGGTTCCAGTTGAAGAAATAATTAAAACATTACATGCTCATAAATGGACCAACTTAAAAATGAAAAGTTTGTTAATACCAATTTCGAAAAATTTTAAGATATATTCAAAAAATTGATTAAATTCTTTATTAGATACGAATCAAACTAAGACTGTAGAAGATCACACGGCTTCTCTAGAGAAATTTAACAAATTCCAAAAAGAATGCGAAGAAAAATTTGGTCTAGCACCCGAAGGTGATAAAGAATTAAGTTCGGACGAAGATAACCCTGGAGCGTATGAAGAAGAAAAATTCGAAAATTTTTTCCAAGAACTAGCAATTATGAAAGGTTAATTTTTACTTATTTATATATTGCGCGATGTCAACATGTGTACAATTTATACTTTCATTTTCAGAAACCGCTCGAGGATTAGAAGGTCCCGAGAAATACGATTATGCTGAGGCTGTAAACAAATCTTTTTCTTTTTTAATTTTAACTTATTAGTTTAACTTTAATTATTCTTTTCGTAGGTTGTGAAAAAGTTCTGGCTCGCATTGGGAAACCCTGAAGATGAATTTGATGCGCAACCGGCAGAGCCAATTGTTAAATAATTACATTAGTTAAAAAAGTACTTTATTTGTAATTAAAAAGTTTTATTTACATTATTCATTTGTAATAGATTCAGTGCTTAAGTCTATGTTTGAACAACTGGCTCCCTCATTTATAGTGTTACTTCTTGATTTTCGACGTTCTTGAGCTAATAATCGATTTCTTTCCATTCTACTGATCTGATTCTCAGTTAAGTCCTAATGAGAAGAATAAAAACAAAATATCAGTTCAATACTTAAACACTGAAGGCTAAAAAATTACCTGAGTTGTGCTTTGAATAACAGGTGATGACGGCCGTTGAATTTCTTCGGGAAAATGATTTTGAGCTACTAATTCATCGAATGGGTCCACAAACTCGGTCTCGTTTTCACTTTCTTCTTCATTAGAAATTGGATTATCGGGTACTACTAAATCTTCTGTGTCAAGCATATCTAACCTGATTTTCTTTACGCATGTCTTAAGGTAAATATAATTATAATTTTAAAAAATACTTTGAACGAAATAAATTCATAAAGAATTACTTGAACTTGTCGTTTTGAACCTAATTTTTCGACTTTATCTAATACTTCGTCAAAAGTCATTTTTGGATAAAAACGAAAAGCCCAATGTTCTAAAGTATGCATTAATTTATTCAAATCCTCTACCTGTAATTATTTACATAAGTATATAAAATTACGTCATATTAATGATCACAAACTTGACCTCGTGACCCTTTCCTTTAAAGGTGACATTTTGAAATGACTTCGCAATGGCAGGTATACCTCTCTCGCCACATAACCTGAATAAGAATATATTTTGTTATTTAAAACTGGCAGAATAGCTTAAATGTACCGTTCAGCATCTAGTTTTAATCTTGGACGACGAATGGTTAGTTTTTTCGGTTTGACGAGCTTATTTTTCTGTGAGTCTTCATTGTCTTCATTGTCTTCATTATCCGCTTCATCAGCATCCTCAGGTAGGTCCTTTCCATTTTCTATTGTATCAAATAAATCTTCCTCCTGTTCATAATCCATATCAAAAATTGATTTAACAGCGTTGGCGGGAAAATGAATATAATTTCTGATATTGTTTAGGGTCAGGATTCATTTGCCATCTAACGGCGGAAAGTAACACTAAATCATGATGGCGGATTATTAGAGATTTACGGTATTTAATTTGTAAATAATCTTATTATAAATTGGTTTTGTGATAGAGCGAAGTTCATAGCATTAAAATTATTATTAAGAATACAAAAATTAATAATTATTCTTTTTAAATATTTAAATCTTATTAATAATTTAATTAGGTTTTGAAAATTTAACTGAGAAACAAATTTATGATTTCCGGGATCGAAACCAGTTTTCAGAATATTTGTGATCGTTTGCTTGAATTTTCACAACCAGTAGATTTGAAACTTAATGAGAAACTACACAATTTATTTTTAAAATGAAATTTGCAAACATTTTCAAAAATGACAAAACCACTAAAACGTGTGTATAAAACATCAATTTTTATTAAATTTTTGCTTGACTTAATGGCAACTGTCCATCTTCTTTTGACGAGTGAATCTCGAAGTAAATCAATTTATCTGCTCGCGGTTATTTTAGTAAATAATTCGCGAGGCGCGCCCCACAAATTGCATTGGCCTCTTATTAAATCAAGGTGCGTGGGAGGATAAGTGACTTTTCAAAGACACTGCCTAAATACATCAACAGATCAGTGCAAATGCGCCCCCAATCGACGTCCAACCACGCAACCCTGCAAATTGAATGCGAATGGAATCTTGATTTCATTTGTCCCTGTCCTGAATAAAATCTCACAACCAAAAACACACAAAAATAAAAAAAAATAGAAAAATAAATACGAAAAAATACAAATTTAGATCTATTACTCAATAATGCAATAAATTATCTTTCTTTCTTTTTTTTTTCAGATATGTATAAACGGCACATGACACGACAAATAATGGAAAAGTTTATCTGCAATCAGAGCACGATTTGATCAACTTGTAAGCAAAGGTAAAACGATAACAGCAGTAAGAAAAAGATGGAAAAAAAAGAAAAAAATTGGGGCCTAGTAAAATAAAATAAAAAGTAAAAGAAAAAAAATGTAGAATGCTATTGGGCACAAGCTGCAACGCATCAGATTCGAGTTCAATCTCTCTTTCCTCCTTTAAACTACCTCCATTCTCTACCTTATTTACGAGCATAGCCAAGACGCGCGAGGATTTGGCCATTCCCATCGCGACCTCGGACTCAAAATTGTTTTTCCAATATTCCAACAGCAAAAAATGCCAAACGTGTCCGTTTTTATAGCCACACCCTTCACTAGAAAGAAGGTGCACCTGAAAACGGATGCTGTGCTTTGGTCCTCCCTATTCGAACGCATCCATATGGGACCTTTGACAGGCGCGAATCAATCTGCCGCACTAATCCAGCTGGTGGGCAAAACGGTCTCGGCGGGACCATTGCCAACAGCCGGCTGGGAATTTACCACGAGACGCTGCACATTCAATCTACGGTCACGAGGATAAAAAAAAAATGAAAGAAAAAATGAAAAAATGCAACCACGAGAAGAAAGATTGGAAAGAAGTGAGAAGCATTGAAAATGGTGGAGGGAAAAAATGGTAGGAGGAATAGGATGATGATGAAAATAAAAAGAAGTTGGAGATTGAGCAAAGCAAGAGCAGAAAGTGATGCGTCGAAGTGACGGTGTGGGATTAGTCGTAGGGATTACCTCGGCGAACGCGTCGATCTGGCGTTTCGGCGTCGTGTTTCATGAGCACCGGGATTAGTTTAGCAGTGCAATTAAATCCGAATTTATTGCAGATGAGACCGAGAGTTGGTGGTAAGGAAGCGAAATTATACTGGGGTAAAAAAAAAGTCGCATAGAAAAATATTTACTGAGAGAATTGAAAAATAAATTTATTTTAAATTTATTTTAAAATATGTGAAGAGTATTTACAAAAAAATAGGAAAAAGAGAAATGAAATTATATTTTGATTTCGGGTTATCGAAATTTAAGGGTTAACTGATGATTTCTTTGATTGATAAAAAGTTTTGAAAAAAGTGTTGTTTAGACCGGTATTTTTTGAGTTTATAGACCGGTAAGAATAATTGTGGGATGTGGACGTGTGGGATGAGGGAAAACGTGATGCTTCGGACGAAGATAAATATTGGGGTGCTTTTAGTGTACGGCTTCACTGCAGATGACTTCCATTTTTCTCTCGTTTTTTATTATTTTTTATTTTTTTGATAGAATACAAAATGATAAAACTGAAGAAAAACCTTTAACATTTAGATCATATTTCATAAACAGGAAAAAAAATCAAACCAGCCTTAAATTCATTTTATTATTTTATTTTTTTTTAAATATTTATTTATTTTTTTACGTTTTTCTAATTTTTTGCAAGTAAAGATGGGATGGGAGGGCATCATTTTGCACGTTTGGAGGATTAGGACATGAGCAAGAGTGATTTATCTATCTCTTGTTGGATATTCATTAATGTATGGAGCTCGGTTTGCTATAAGCTCACCGCGACATCAGTCATGGCATTAAGGCAGCGCGCAACCAATCAGATTGCGATTCTCCATCACTATAGCAACTAAAGCGCTGGTGATTCTCAGTGTTGTTTTCAAACAAATTCGTGCTTAAGAAAATTGTAATCTCGTTGATGGATGAATCGAGGCGTTTCCTCTTTTTATTTATATAAAGCTTGTTTTTCTCCCTCCTCTTTTTATCCTTTTATACTCCACCAGAGACAATCTTTTTCCTCTTGTGTCTCTACATCCGAGCACCAATCTGGCTCGTTGCTACTCATCCACCCCCATCCAGCTCCTATTTCGTCTTTTTGCTTCTTTTCCTCCATCTTGAGGGTGGGGATCGGAGGCGGAGGGTGTGCGTTTGTCTCGTGCAATTCGATTAAGAGAATGGAAGCCCGTCATTTGATGCTGCTGCCTCTGCCATTTGCCTAATGGATCCTGGGTTTGAAGAGAAGTCATCAGGGGTGGCGGAGAAGAAGAGGAACATAAAAAGAGAGAGAGGAAAAAAATAAAGGAGGGTGCACGATTGGTCTCGTGATATCCAACTTTATTCTTTTTTATTCACATAGAGATTTGATAAATACACATCGTTAAGTAACTGCTGGGAATAACAAGACGAGCTGTTGAATTGATTACATTTACAATTGTTCTATTATTGGTATTAAATTATAAAAACATTTTTTGGTTTGTTTGAATTTAATTTGTCACTTAGATTAGTAAAGAAATTTATGAAATTATTTTGCTTCTTGTAAAGTATTAAAATTAAAATGCATGATTACTATGGATTTTCATGTTTAATTTACAGTTAATCAGTCTAATTATATTTTTAAATATTTTTATTTGAGCTTGCTGCATGTAAATTTTTTGCGTTACGACTAAAAGTGTTGTATTTTTATGTTTTAAATTTAAATTTTTTGTTTTTCTAGATTCAAAAAGTGGACTGATGTATCCATCGATGGAAATTTAATTGTAAGTATTAAACATAATTAATCAAACCTATAAATACAATAAAACGGGAAAATTTAAAATAATTATGCGCTTCTTTATTCGAATAATGAGATACGATTTGCATAATGTCACTCTTTTTGCATATCAAAAGAGAATTTGTACTTAAACTTTGTCTCAAAACAGTACAAATATTTGAATCGAGATTTTAAAATCTTTAATTGATGATGAATTTTTACATGAGAATTGAAAATTAAATTGCAAAATATCATGTTTTCATCAGATTTTGCGTGAAATTCATATTAGTTAAGAATTCAATTTCATTTTGAAATGAAGTTTAAAATTGACTATATTTTTTCAAATGGAATAAATCTATTCCAGATGTGAATTTACCTGATTTATTTTATTTGTCTCATCCTTTAATAAATTTACTTCAATATTTTTCGTTTGTATATAATTTTTCGTAATACATAATCCTATTTATTCCCAATTTAGTTTTTAATAGCCATTACCTAACTTTATATGCAAACAAAAATAAAACTTCCAGTAAATAAAAATGGTAAAACAGAAAATTTTGTTTTTCATAAAAACAAAAAAAAATTAATCGTAGCCATTTTTTATAATAAAGACTATCTAATAACGTCATCGAAATCTCGATATAAATAGAAAAGTTTAAAGCGATGAGTATAAACAAGACATTCATCATGAAACGAGCCAATCTTTTAATACATTTGCATATGAGTTTTGCGAATTGCACCCTTTTACGACCATCCCGCAATACGAACGTTCGCAGCTTATAATCGAACATTTATTACTCTCGCTTACACTGCTTTATGGCGCCAATGCCTCATTCATAACGTACAAACACACACCAAATACCTCCCACTTTGTTTTTCCTCGTATAAACTATATACCATTCCAATATATGTTTTTATAAATAAATAGATAAATGATTACTTATTGTAATAATTATTATAAATTTACTGTTGTTTGTTTTCATATAGAGTTAACAACATTTTATGGAAAATTGTGTTTTTAAAGTGAGAAGTAAACAACCTTATTCTAATTAGATAGAAAGGGGAAAGTTGTTTACACCCAATTGCAATAAACTAAAATTTGATAAAAACACGAGAAAAAAAAATCAAAATGATTCAAATCAAAATCCGATCAAGAAACCTCTCAAACTGATCTATTGATGCGTAATTTAATAATACCCTCTTTTAAATACATCACCCTACATTTAATCCACTTATTACGTAATTAATTTCCCATAATTACTTCCGCCCCTTTTTCTAAAAAAAAGAATTAAACCAAACCGATAATTTCCATCTAAAAATCCAAATCAATTTCATCCGTGACCATCAAAATCGTAAATGGCACTGGTTTTGACAACTCCTAACACCGTATTTCCTCTATCCTCGTCCCTCCTCTTCCCTCTCACCCACCTACACACCCCAATACGCGCGTCTCACCTCGGCGCTGTCAGCATTCCCTGATCCCCTCGGTGGCTTTGGCGCTTTGCTTCTCAAATGGATTCTTGGCTGATGGAGAAGACGCTACACTCATTCCATTCCTTTAAAAGGAAAGATAGAGAAAGAGGGAGTGAGAGATAGGGAAAGAAAGACCGAAACCAAATTTCAGTAAATTAAACTCCTTTCATCCATTTTTTTTTTCAATTTCTTCCTCTCGTGCCTTTTCAATCTTTTTCTTCCCCTTAAAGGGATTTTTTTTTCGTCTTTTCCCTCGAAGGAAGGAAGAGAGAATGAAAGAAAGAAAGAAAAAAAAGATTTTTGAAAGGCAACGACTGGGATTCGATTCCAATTAACTGAAAAATTGAATAGGGAGCAGGAAAACAACACGAGACGACGCTGTGAGAGGGGCGAATGAGGACATGGGGAGGTAGGTGCATTAAAACGTGCAGACACACACATTACATACTCGTGTCTCTTTTTTTCTCACTAAATAATTTGGCTTCACGCTGGCGTTCCCATCCTGATCTCTCTCTCTCTATCTCTCTCTCTCCATACCCCCTCCCTACCTTCTCTCTAGGTCTAGAGACGCGCGCGTCACTTTCAGCCGCTGCATGTCGGGTGTGTTTGGCGCGGCGCTAATCGCCCCGGTCGCCGCCCCTCCTCCGAGCTGCGCTTCGACAGTCAGCCAATCAAAGGCAGAGGGCGGCAGTGACATCATCAGCGCGTGCCGCGATTCAGCGAATGGTGATGTCGGAGAAGGCGTGATGTACGCCGCCTTCTCGCGTACCCTGTAAACCCATCCCCCTTCCCCTGCTAAAAATTAGCTGTGGTTAAGGCCGGGGATCAGAGCGAAATTGAATCGAAGATCGAAACGCGGACAAAGATTCCACCCCGTGCTTGCAAACCTGGAGTCGAAAACGGAACGCGCGTCGTCCTCGCCCACGTGGGACCTGTCCGAAATTCACTGTTCAGCTGCCCGCGGTATGTCAGCATCATCCTCGCTCGTACCAGGTAACAAATTAAACATCATTTTTTATTTTATTTTTGAATTTTTTTATTTTAAAAAAATTATTGAAAAAGTTAAAAAATTTGTCAATATAATTTTAAAATAAGGAAAAAGAGATTTAATTTTCGATTTTTCAAACATATAACAAAATAATAAGAGATGTTTCATTTTACAACTTGCATTCAGCCAACGGAAATGACAAACAAAACATGTGTTTTCATTGTATGTAATATGACTTATCGACATGAACAGGTGACTTCCTTGATTGCCAGGTGTTGCATTGCATTGATAGAGTTTTATCTAAACGATATACTTATTTAAGACCATTATATCACCGTTCAGCATATCTTTTTTAAAACTCAATCCAGTTTTTTAAACTCTTCCTTGTTTTTACATTCACCCACACTACTCTTTCATCCCACTTAATTAGCATAAAAGGCAGATGAAAAGGGCGGGGGGCGTGAAAGTAGGGCGTGATGCCACCATCTGCACCCCCTGAAAATAGCACACACTTGTTTTATGTATTTGCATATTGGTGCGATCCATCTCATGAGTGGTTTGTGATGAAAATAAGGGAGTATCGTTGCATTAAACAAATGGTACGGGGATCAACGTCTCCCTTTTCATTTTCTATCAAACTCATCCTCTTTTATTCACCTCCTTTTAAGACTCGAGGGGCCACTTTATGACTTTGCCCATCCAATTTTTCCTCTCTTTTGTAGGTGTAATTAAAGACCCTGCAAACGCCACCTGATGCCCTTTAAGGGAGGGGATATAAAAAACGACATTGTTTATTTTTTGTCTTTTTTCTCACCACCAAAACTCAGGTGACGATGACATTTTGTTTCCTATTTTTTCCCTTGTCAAATAAGTAGCGTATAAAATTACGGTATTTATCGGGAAAAATTAAAAGGAAATCTTTTCACTGTGTAACTGATCCTCTGATCCTCCAACAGAAGGGAGAGAAAGGGAAGGTAGATCGGGGAGGGGGTCAATGTGTCAGGCAAACTGCCACTGGATTAAGGCAATCAAAAGGCGCTTAATCCCCCTACTGGCAAGAGATAAAAATAGTTGCAAACAAATTGAATATTTTTAAAAGGGGTTTTTCAAATGAGGAATAAAAAAAAAAACGTTAAGAGGAGGTTATAAACAGATGTTGCACACTCAGCGTTTGACTGCACAGTTCCATCCTTAATATACTTTAGTGGAATTGGTTTAGTTGGTGACCATAGACTCGACCGTGATGCACTGCTTCAAATTCAATTGGCGGACCCCAATCGAGGAGACGCACGCGCTAGGATTAATCGGCTAACGAATTGGAAATGTCCCATTAATACGCTTAGCCTCTATTCCTACCAGGGGGCGCGGTTTGAGGGGGGGATGGGAAGGTGGTACAGAGAGAAAGGGAAAGAGTAGGTGGGTGGAGGGGTGAGGGCGAGTTTGGAAGAGATGGAAACGTGTTCGCGTTTCGTTGTTGGCATCAGGTGCGAGCAACTGGATTTGATGAGGGTGGAATATTTACTACTCATATGTAGAACGGCAAGATGGAAAGCGACGGTCGTCATGGGGACGATGACTGTCTATCGGTCGAGTCGACAGATGGCGTGACGTACGATGACGTATCATTCGGCCGATATAAATGAACAATCCCTCAATCAAATCCTCTTTTCAATTTCCTCCTCGATTATCCCCTTCCCCCTACTTTACTCTAATGGAGACCCCAGTGCGTCTGATGACTTGCCCGTACGACCCTCATTCATATTCATGCCAATCGAATACAGTGGTGGGCTACAAAAAACTCTTGTTTGTTGCCTCCTGTTGGTCTTTTTAAAATGTTAAACTAACAAAATAATAAAATTGCTTTTTTTTTTTTAAATTTTTGTTTAGTTTGTTCGCCACCTGCACGACGTTTATCTCCAACTCCATCTTTATCTCTTCGTCGGACACCGTCTCCGTCGCAAACCCTGATTCACATCGAGCGTTCGCCGCCTCCTTCATCCTTGCGGTCTTCGCCAGCTTCGGCCGCTCCTTCGTCTCCCATCTCGGGTCCGAGTCCTGCCAAGCGTTCCTCGCCGGGTTTGACTTGCGTCGTGTGCGGAGACACGTCGAGCGGCAAGCATTACGGTATCCTCGCGTGTAACGGTTGCAGCGGATTCTTTAAACGTAGCGTTCGTCGCAAGTTGATTTACAGGTTCGTATTTTTATTTTAAGTTATTTTTTTTGCTTCTTAACTGCATTGCACAACACACACGCATAGCACGAAGCCGACTTTGAGGCGGTGCTTTTGTTTAATGATCGCTTTTATTCACAACAGATGCAGTTGCAATTGTGAATGAATAGCGGAATAAATTCATAGCACTTTGTAACGTGCACAGATTACGAATTAATTTTCATGATGAAGGGGTTGAATAAAAAAATTAATTGAAGTGGGGGGTCGGTAAGAGGAAGTCATTAAATTTAAAACGGAAAAAATAAATGAAATTCATATTGAAATTTAATTGAATGATAATTTGTTTAAAAAAATTTTTACGCCATTTTTACAGACCAATTTCGGGTGCTAATGAATATCAAACATGTTTAGGGGTCACGATAGAACCCTCATTATCCGTAATCAGATCTGACGCGTCAATGCGTGTGGGCACGTGCAATGAGCATTTATGCGTGAGCATGAAGTCGTGACCTGACAAATTTGTGTCCTGTCAATCGAAAGTGATTTTATTCCATTTTCTCATTCGATTTATTTTGTTTGGTCTCATTGCAGATGTCAAGCCGGAACCGGAAGTTGTATTGTGGACAAAGCGCACAGAAATCAGTGCCAGGCGTGTAGGCTTAAGAAATGTCTTCAAATGGGAATGAACAAAGATGGTGAGTTAAAAAGGAAAAAATCTTTCAGAAAAAAAATAAAAAGAAAAAATTGGGAACAAATTTTCTCACAAGTTATTTTCAATTTAAAACTTTTTCCTTTTTTCCTCGGGTTCTATTATTATAATGAGACGGCGTGTAATCAATAAAACCAGCGTTTTCCTTCCCCTTTTCTTCGAAAACCTCTCTGTACAGCGACCAACTCTTAATAACCTATTCGCAAACATTCTTCGTTATATGGAGACGTTCGACGTATTCACAAATGAACTCTTACCACGCGTGCGCAATTAACGCATCTTTTGCAAAATTACACCCTTTTCTATTGTTTTTGCTCACTAATTACGAATTCCATTCGCGAAGAAAATAACAAAATCTCTTTAACCCTTTTCTCTTTTTAAAAAAAAATCAACTTTTTTTTATCATCATCTTCAACAAAAAAAAAATTAAAAAATTCTTTCATCACATTTTTAATAAATCACCACCAACCAATCCTTAATTATTCCTGACACTTTTTCCACACTCCACACACTCGTTACTCCCCTAAAAGCCGATGTTCGACACCCCTTTTCTCATCTTTTGGTCTAAAAAATAAAAAATCTCAAGAAAATTGATTAGAAACGCAGCGAGAAGGGTGGGGCTATATGGCCACGCCCACGCACTTGCAGCGTCACCTTCACGCCTCAACCCACACACCCCTCCTGCGGCGAAGGGGGTGCACACTAACAAGGGGCTAAAGTGTTTCATTAAATATCAGGCAGGAAAATCGAGTTAGTCAAGCGCACACACACACATCCTCTTTCCTTGCCATCCCTTCCATTTCTCTCGTGGCCTCTGTAGAGAGGGGGGGTAACGAGGAACACTGACCCCCTTCTTTTTTCTCTCTTTCTCTCCTTGACCCCTGTGGACTGAGCGTGATCAACACCTCATTGGAGTTTGCGCGTGGTCGCTTTGGGAGAAAAAAAGGGGAAATTGTTGGTGGTTGACTGGGTGCAGTGTAATTCGGGGGCTCGTTAGCAACTGATGGGACTCTTCTAGCGTGGATGGAGACACGCGTTTGCGTTGTTGTTCACGGTTTAATGCGTTACTAGTTTTTCAACTCGAGTGTGTTTCGGTTTTGTTTTTATGATCAATTTGTTCGCTGCGCATGTGCGGTGTACAAAGGTAAGAAAAGAAAAATCAACTCTCTTAAAGGTTTTTATTTTGGTTATTATTTTTTTCGTTTTTGATTTGTTACGAACATGAGTTGGGGATTAAACGGGCGAGTAAGTTTGGCCGCCGTTTTAACAGACAGACTGTTATTTATTTATATATTTATTTTTTTAGTGTTTTGATGGCGGAAATCTTGTGGCCAAAGGTAAATCTGCCACGCCCAACGCACAGGGGGTGTGGTGTAAGCTGTGAAATGTAGTTAGGGTTGACGGGGGTGGAAAGGGAGAAATGTTAGAAAAAGGTGCACAATTTTGTGAATAATTAATGATTTTTATTATAGTTGTATTATGCACATGAATCCATAACATAACTCCTTTTTATTTATGCATAATTTAATATGTACATGGTAAATGAAAGCGGTCGAATTTGCATATTCTTTTCATTTTTACATTGGTGATTTATTTATTTATTATTTATTTTATTATTTATTTTCTTTTTCTTTTTCTTTTTCTTGGAATTTTTCCCTTTTTAGCTGTGCAAAACGAACGCCAACCTCGTAACACGGCCACCATCCGGCCTGAGGCGTTGGCCGAACTGGAGTCTGAACGCGCGTTTCGCGAGGCGAGTTCGAGCACGGTGGCCGTGGGCGTGTTCGGTCCACCTCCAGGCGTTCCGCGTTTCGTTAACAGTTTAATCACAGGAGAGAATTGCTCGAAACTGGAGCCGGAGGATGGTAAGTAAAATACCTATAATTCTCACGAGTCATCTCATTTCTCAACCCTGTCTAGATGACAACATTGATGTGACGAGCGACGAACCGGAACGCACTCATTCAGCGTCCACTACCACCACAACCCCTATCATGGGTCCGTCGTACTCAGAAGCAACTCCGCTCTATTCTGCCGGTCAAGAGACTATTTACGAAACTTCGGCACGTTTACTTTTCATGGCTGTCAAATGGGCTAAAAATTTGCCCTCGTTTTCAAGTTTGCCATTTAGAGATCAGGTGAGTTTTACATTTCCTCTCTTTTACCGTTTCGTTTTATTCAATTAAATTCTTCTTCACAGGTGATTTTATTGGAAGAAGCTTGGAGCGAATTGTTCGTGTTATGTGCCATTCAATGGTGCATGCCTATGGATACGTGTCCTCTTTTTTCCGCTTCAGAACACGCGCAGAATATGGCAAACGTGAAGACATCGACCGTTTTAGCTGATGTAAGAACTCTGCAAGAGGTGATGACTCGATTCAAGAGCATCAGCGTTGATCCCGCAGAGTTTGCGTGTATGAAAGCCGTCGTCCTCTTCAAAGCAGGTAATTATTTATTTATTTTGTTTTTTATCATATTAATTTTTTATATCGATCAAAAAAGATGCTCGTGGACTCAAAGATCCACAGCAAGTGGAAAATCTACAAGATCAAGCTCATGTGATGTTGGGACAACACGTGAGGACGCAGCATCCAGCACAACCCGTCAGGTATGTCACAAATGGTTTAAAATGATGTTAATTAATTGATTTAATAATTTCTGCTATTTTATTTTTATTCTTTAGATTTGGTCGGTTACTTTTAACTCTGCCGTCATTGCGTTACGTGCCGTCTGAAAGAATTGAAGCGATTTTTTTTCATCGTACGATCGGTAACACTCCTATGGAGAAATTGTTGTGCGACATGTTTAAGGGTTGAAAATTGAAAGTTGGGGATAACCTTAGCTCTTTTAATCACTGTAAATATGTCTTAATTTATATAATATTAATTAATGACTAATACTTTAATGTACTAATTATATTTTTCACGTTCCATGTACCATGTTTATTAGTGTAAAGAGTTTTAATCGTTAAAGATTAATTTTTTCAACTTCTCTTGATGTGAAAATGTGATGTTCAGTGTTTTAAAATTTATCTTAAATTGAATTTATTTATTTAATTGCATTTTTCCGCATTCATCAATTATGTTCTTCATCTACTTCTGTATGTCAATTACTCACTAATCTCATTTTCATTGTACTAATAAATTTTTTTTAAAAATAACTCATTTTCAATTTATTTTAGTAACATTTTAACAAGTTTATTAACATTTTTATTATTTTCCTCATTGACAACATTTTTTTTCCCACTTGAAACATGTTATAAGTGAAAATATTTTTTCCTTGTTTTTTTTCGTTTGTTGTTTTCTCCTTTTCATTTACAACTTTCCTGCCTTTAGGGTATCAATTAATCGATTGAGTACAATCGCATTAAGCATATCACATACATTCAATTTGAAAATCGTTCATTCGCTACCAAGGAGACTAACATTTGCATCATTTACACTACATTTTGATACCACACGTGACCCTATACAATTTATTAATACATTATTTACATATATGAATTCATTTGACATGTGGTTTTTGCAAATTCAAGTCAATAATTATTGACACAGCCGGGTCGCAAGCAAAAAATAACTTTAATACCGCATAAAACACCCCTTTATAAAACTTTGCTGGATTATTGAGTAAATATACTAAAATAATATCAGAGAAAAAAAATAACTTTTATTGAAAAATCTCAATCAATTGTTGTACATTTTAAAGAAAGTTCTCTTAAATGAAGTAACACATTATGCAAATTATTATTTTTTAAATTTTCAGATGACAGTGAATTATTAATAGCGGGTGAAGAAAGGTGACCGTTTTCAGTTTGCGCGGGATCCTAGGACAAAAGAGGTAGATAAAAATATAAAAATATGAAAAAAAAATCAATCATGCTTTCATTTTATGCCCCCTTAATATTCGAAAACCTTTCCCCCTTTCATTTTATGTTATCTGTGAAAAGGTTGCGTAACACCTGTCAGGTGACATTTGCAGGAGAATGAAATTAAGCGATAAATGTTTTGATGTCAATGATGAATTGTTATAATATTTTACTCTTTTTTAGCAACAGGTGCAATTTTTTTTCTCTTTATACATTTTTTTATATTGACCCCCATTTTTTTTGTCAAAAGAAAGTAAGAGTAGGGAAATTGTTAATAATAGAGGGGTGAACTGAAGTTGTCACCTATTAAAAATAATCCCTTGAAAAAGAGGATATTTAAATTTGAAAGGAAAAGTGATTTTTCAAGTTAATATTTCACCTGTTCGCATTTCGCTGTAACACTGCAGGGAAGTTTTACATGTTGACCCCTCTTGAAATCAGTGACCAAGGGGCAGTTTGAAACCAAATCCAGTCTGAATGAATGTGCATGAGTTTGTGATGGCATTACACAAATTCTAACCTGAAACATTTGATAAATAAAAAAAAAAGAGATCATTACAATACTCAAAACATTTTAGAAAATATTTTAGAAAAAATTTAAAATGAATTAAAATCGTTAATTTAGAATAAAATAATGCTATCTATTGAATTTAATGGGGTAATTTATCATTTTTTTTATAGTACATGTTTATTTTGTTTGTAAATGTTTATAAAGCAAAAGTGTTTTTATTATTTGCAATTCCTAGTAATTTTCCTAGCTATATTTGTTCAATCAAAATTGACAAATCTATGACAATTCTCATGATTAATGGCTCACGACTGTACCTTGTGGACAATGCAACGAGGAAAAAATGTTACCATCATCTATCAAATGTGTCGCATTGGTACCATCTGTGAGAATCGTGAAAATCTTTTTCCTTAGTCAACAAGGTCAAACTGTGACTGTTTGTGAAATCAATATTTTTTTTTTATGTTGAAAAAGGAAAGATGCAACAGCTAACAATCGGTGGCACCATCTAGCTTTAACAAAAGTAACTTACTGTAATATGATCAAATAATTTATATTTCTGTGGTTCCATGCTTGTTTTGATGATTAATGATTCAGCTTCATTTTCTAACCGACCTGGTATCCATTCAACTGATTTATTAATTACAAATGCAACCTAAAAAAACAAATTCAATTAGTGAACAATATCATAAATAAATTAAATTTTATTTTATTTACTTGTTGTTCTTTATTTTTTAGATAAACTGGACCTTTAATTCCATATCTGGGTATGTAAACTAACACTCCATTAGCTCGAAAGGAAAAGATTACAGCGTCTACCAACGTAATGTCATCATCGTCTTGTTTGTTTAGAAAGTAAAGGGTTTGAAATAGATGCTGCGAGGATTTTTGGATGTCTTGGGCAGCCTAAACAGTCAAAATTAATAGGTTAGGTGAATATAAAGTTTGGATTAAAATGAAACGATTATTTACTTTATGTTTTGTATTAATATTTTGACAAACTTCTTCCAGATCCGAACTAGTGAGTAAATGAGAAATCTGGTCACTTTTATCAATGTGCGCTAATAACAAGCGATGAACCTGTAAGTAACAAACAGACATATGAAAAGGGAATTATTATTAATTAGATGCGTATTTATTTACCAGAATATCAGCATATCGTCGAATAGGTGAAGTGAAATGCGTGTAAAATGATAAGGCCAAACCGTAATGTGAGAAAGAAGGGTTGTTTGATTCGCCACTTGAAAAATATTCAGCGCTGGACATGGCTTGAGTTGCAAGTTGACGTAATAACTAAAACGATGAGAATGATGTAAGTTCGCAGAAAACGAAAAGATTATTTTTTAAATACATTATTAACGACTGGATCGTTGGTATCAGCACTTTGATTAAGCGAATAAGCTAAGGATTTGTTCGTTTTAGTGTCTATGTTAAATCCTTTCACTTCAGCACATTGAATAAGATCTTTGAATTGCTCTTGTCTTGGTGGTGGGTGACGACGTAGCTGTAAAGAATACAATATTTAATTCATATGATTCAAAATTTAAAAAAAAATAATTCTTACTAAAGCTTGTCTTGGGAAACTTTCGTAAATTGTTTTCGCTACCCATTGATTGGCAAAAATCATACATTCTGCTACTGTTTCGTGTATCTCTAAAAGGACTGATAAATGATTTGAAATAACAACTGTAACATACTCTCAGTATAATTTCACCTCTTTTACGTAAACATCTGTTAACATTCCTTTTTTAACGTCAAATTCATTGAACTCTTTAAATACAAACTGAACTTCGACACTTTCTAATTCCAATGCTCCTGCATTTAACCGACGTGATTTCAAATTTCTACTGATATCGGTTAGTTTCAATAAGGCTTTTCTCAATTCAGAATATCTGGAAAAACAATAATAAGTAAATGTAAAGAAATAAAATCACTAACAAATTCTTACTTCTTTTCTTTCTCTTTTTCATCAATGTTTGAAAATTCTTTCACAACACCTACTAAATTTCTGTAGTTTTTCTTATTAATAATCTCCTCAGCAACTTCGTAACTTAATTGATAAGCAGATCTGATTACCGATCTATTAAAGTGCACTTGACGAACTTCATAATTAGAATTCAGCTCCCAAAATACACTAACAGCACATCTAAATTAAAAATAATTTATTATTTCTTATCTATAAAAAAAATGATTCTAATTATTTTGCCTGTCAACGTTGCTTAGTAATGAACAAATATTACTGTTGAGAATTCTTGGTACCATATCAAATCTACGATCTGCTAAATATACTGTAGTTGATCGGCTACGAGCTTCTAAATCGGTGAGAGAATTAGGTGCAACAAAGTGAGTCACATCTGCAATGTGCACACCCATCTCCCAATCGCCATTTGGCAAACGCCTGTAAGCAAAAATAATGTTGTTTAAAAAAATCTTTGAAAGAGAATTATTTATAAAAATATACTTAATAGACAATGTGTCGTCAACATCTTCGCAACCTTTCGGATCAATGCTAAAAATCAAATGACTTCCCCTTAAATCACTTCTGTTTTTAATTTCTGACTCGGTTAAACGCCAATCTGCACTTGGCATTTCTGACATCTGTAAAAAAAATGCATGTCAAAGGAGTAATGATTATTTTTCTTAAACTTTTACTAACCACTCCACTAGGAAAAGGAGAAATGGAGATTCCATTTTCAACTAATAAAACTGTTGTTTCAGTATCCAAACTTCCTATAGGTCCTAAAATTTGTACAAAATGACCATTAGGATACTTGGAGGATAAATTCCAAGAATCGATTCGAACTATAATTCTAGAATTTAAAAGAAAAGAACAATTGTTTATATTTGGTAATGGTGTTACGATAGTTGAGTTTTTAGTTACCTTTGATTTATGAGTGTATCGAATTGCCTAGTGACAATCCTAATTTTAGGAATTCTGTAGTCATAAGGAATAACTAATATCGACTCTCCAGG